>PRKT01002189.1:11296-31378 GCA_003671525.1 Saccostrea glomerata | reverse complement strand
TTCTCGAAAAAAATTCCGTTGAATACAATTTATTAAAAATCAGATGGCATACATGTACAGATAAAGACACGAATTAAATACATGACAAAATATGACATTAAATCCTTATTTAATAAAAATTACGACAAACAGTGTCAAAACGCGAAACGTGGTTGAGAAAAAAATCTGCGTTGACAGTGCACATAACAACGTCACATCTTTATGACATTATTTCTCTGTTCTAGGAAAATTGTCATAAGGCCCTTTTGTCATGGGCGCAATCATATGTGTCCACAACTTTTACACAAAAATATTTTAATATTTTCACTTTTACCAGTCTTGCGATTTTTGCTATGCATACACCAAGGATTGTTTAATAATTTGTTTATCATATGTAAATCTCTCTGTTCTTCAAGCAGTAAAAGTTCCCTTTTGCGAGATTCAACATATCTGTGATTTTCAAATCCATTTATATTTGACCATTCTATCAGACTATCTCGTTCCTTAAAGTTATTTATAATGTTGTAAAGTTGTTGTTCAATTGTTGATATTTCTGTCTCCGTAATAGAAGCTGATTGTTTCCTTCAGTACAAGAAGAAAGTAATAACTTTTTATAAATCGTTTTATTTTATTGAAAGCGATTAAGAAAAACACAAAATTGATAGCCTAAACAATTACAATGTAGTTTCTTACCAATGATTCCGCTTCCGATAGACAGAGAGAATAATTTGTCCTGAATGAGAGGATGATATCGGAGTCCTCACTCCAATTAATTAATTTTGCCCATTCATTAATTTGTTTCATACTCTGACCTATAATTTCCTCCTCGGAAATGTTAGACTTCATTGTTGTTTAACAGTTTCAATTTGTGAAATAATTGTAAACTCGTTTCTTAAAAGGTATGAGATAATGTAGATATAATCAAGCTGTAACAAGTTTAAGAAAATGAATTGATGACCGTGTTTGTTGTTACAAAGTGGATTAAGGGTTTAATGAAAGATAATTCTTTTATTTAACTTCGAGGTTAACAGTTAATATGAATTCCCTTAATACATGTACAATTAATCTCATTGACAAATGATAAGAACACTTACTGGGTAGTAAGGTATTAATCTATTTGAGGATACCATAATCAAAGAAAATCAACAAAAGGAATTATCTTTTTAAATTGAATAAAGTGGTGCATATCTACAAAGTAATTTATCTATTTATTTATTTACAAAATCGTCTAATATTTACAAAAGTTTTCATTCATACACAAATTGAAACAGGTAATATAAACATACAAAGCACTTATTGTTCCATTAGTTCAAGCAAAGTTGTGATATTTTGTTCATCATCCAAGTCTCTTTTTTCAGGACACAGCTCAATATCCAAAACGTTGGTATCGATCCCGTTGTTTAGCACTTTTCTTTTGCAATAGAAGTAGGAAAATCCACACCTTTCTTGCTCATAGGTAAAGATGGTGTTCTTACGGGCACGCAAACCTTTGTTGAAGCCAATGGCGGACTTGCGACTTTCTAGGACTTTTCTAAATGTGTGAAGTGGCGCATTCACAGATCGCTTGGTTATTCCCTTGCAGCTGAATTTTACGTTGTGGTATGTTCTGGGACAAAAGGAATTCAGTTGCTTTGTTTTCTTGTTGCAGGCTTTTCTCAAAAGTTGGTAAGCCTTTTGTTGAATCCGCGGATCCCGAACGTTTCTTTGGCTTACAATATATGTCTTTGAGCAAAGACCTATCATTTCGTCACCAGTGTATTCCAGTCTGAATAAACCCGGGGTTCTCTTGTCGTGTTTTTTGAGTTTCTGGCTGCGGTGATAGGGAAATGCACTTCGATCTTCTTGTAACGAAAAGAGATTAATGTTCAGTCGGAAGCAGCGTTCAATCTCGTGTAGATCCTCGCAGTAATCAAAGCTTGGAAATTGATAGATCCTCGCAGTAATCAAGCTTGGAAATTGATTCGGCGATGGAAAGTCTTTTCTACTTTCTGTTCCTCTAAATAACTACACCATTGGTGGTAGTAGAGTTTGGCTGAAGTTTCTAAATTAGTTTTCTGTCCACGGTGAATTGCCAGACAGCGAAATAAACATAAATTGTCTTCATACTTTACGCCTTTTCGGTTCTTGTTCAGTGCCCACAAATTCTTGTTCTTAGAGATATAGTCTGGTAAATCAAAGCTAAAAGAAAAAAAAATTATAAGAATTTCATCTTCAAGAAACAATAAACAGAAAAAATAGGTTATTTTTAAATATATAGATGGATTTTTTTCTTTAATAAACTTAAGTTCAATTTTGTTTATTATGGGGAAAAGTTAATATGTTAAACATTATATTTCATTAAAAAGGTTAAATAATTGCATTATTATGAGAATACCTGAGAACCGTGGAAATGACAGATTATTTAAATTTGAATGAACACAAAATTTGTTCAATAAGTAAATTAAAAATATTAATGAGATAAAACAAAACTTACCTTTTAACAGACATTGTTACTGATTGATTGTTGAAGAAACATTTGCGAAGTTTTTTTTTTGGACAAAGTGTGTTAACGTAAAGTTGACTCTAAATCGGGTATGTTTAATAGCATAAAATCCTGTGCGTTTATTTGAAGATTAATGAAAAATGTGTTAAAATGCGCCGTAGTTTGGTGAAGACATGAAATTCTGACATCGGTCAAAACGATTCTTAATATAATCAGAAGAAAGGATTGACAGATATAATCTTATTAAAGTCATAAATTTTCTTATAATTAAATCAGAAAAAGTTTATCATCTCATTACAGTCATAAGTGAAGAATATAATCCTATCAGCATTAAGAATGAAAGTTGATGACAAATTCTCAAATGAATGGCTTAGCATTAACGAGAGTAATGCAGATGATGGTGTAATTAATGAATTTCTTATTAAATGTAAAGAAGTTATGATTCCTATTTTATGTAAATTATTTAACAATATTTTTGATTCTGGTTTGTATCCAGATAGCTGGTCAAAGGGATGTATTGTACCAATTTTCAAAAAGGGCGAATTACATGACCCAAATAATTACAGAGGCATAACTTTGGTTAGCTGTCTAGCTATGAACAATAATGGTGCAACAGCGCGTGTTCATGGAAATACAGGGCGAAAACCAGCTAGCTCACGCATTGAAGTTTACAGAAATCGAAAATGCTGTGAAGTTTATCAAAAATTACGCAGAGGAATTTGGAATTCCCCAACCAGCGGCTCCATATGGCAGTGATGATATACCACCTATCTTCCCTCCAGCATCTGACACAAAGCGCGCGATTCATAAGAAGTATCTTGAATCTTGTCAAGAGTTCAACATCAGAGCCTTAAAGATATCGTCTTTTAAAAATGTTTGGATGAAATGTGTGCCAAACATACGTATCAGTAATCCAAGAGATGATGTATGCCAGAGATTTTAGCGTCTTCGAAAGAAAATAGCAGATGCTAGGGCTGAAGAAGAAAATTTTATAGCAGTCAAAGAGTTCGAAGATCACATTCTCGCAGCCAAAAGGGAGAGACTTCAATACAGAAAATGTATTCAGGAAGCAGTTTCAGAAATGGAGAATTGGCAGTGTGATCAACTGGAACATGTCCACTACACATTTGATTTTGCGCAGCATTTCCAGCTCCATCACCATGCAAGACAAATGGGTCTAACATACTTCTTGCAGCTACGACGTGTCCAGCTATTTGGCGTGCGCATAGATAGCACCTCTATGCAGTTAAATTTTTTGATCGATGAGGATCAAACGATAGGTATCAAATTTTGTCATTCTAGTTTTTTTTTTTTATCTTATTGGTGTCTTTTAATTTTGAGAGAGAGAGAGAGATTGTGTGCGTATGTAAGTGTATTGCAACAACTTAATGTTTTTTTAAAAAAAAATATTCAAAGCATTAAAATAGGACCATTACACGATTACTTTGGACTTTCATTAAGATGTCGCATTCTCGACGTCTGAAATTTACACAGTTTCCTTTCACTGTTGAAATATACATGTGATAGAAATGCGGCAGAATGTTAACTAGTGTAATAAATAGCCATTTAAAAGTTCTCTCAAGGCACAGAGGTGGGGCATAAGTCGTCTCATCGATATCGTTGTCAACAATAAATTTAAGTTCCTGATGTTATTAATTTCTTATCCAATGAGAATGTACTAGTATTCGCTACTACGTAGCGCCGAGAAAGCCACGCCCTACGCGGGTATGTTAAGGCAACACATGGATCAGAATTCGGCCAATTAACACTTTTTTATTATTATGTACCACTAATAAATTGGAAAAGTCAAGGATAAAACTTTTGTTTTAATTATACATTCTATAGACTTCAGTGGGACTTAAACTACAGGAAGAACTTCACCACGACGTCACCACGTGACGTCTATAATTAGAACATATGCCTTAATGAAAAAGCGAAAAGTTTAACACTACCCCGGGGATCATTAGTTTCAATTTGTAATAATAATTATGTCAAAACATCTCATTGCCATGAAAAGTGCTGCTAGAATCGCACTGTCCTATTATAGAAATAATTATTAAACAATTTCGGACGAAACAATCTCAAAATTTTTACATTTTGTTCATAACATTGAAAAAAAAGCATCAATTCCCGTACACCATACGATTCTAGCAGCACTTTCCAAAAACAAAAGAATAAGAACTTTAGATAGAAATAAAAATAAAGTTTCAAGGTATGCAGTGTAGTTTTGAACTTTTGCATCTTTTTTGTTACGAACGACAGAGGACAGGCTGATCGGCAAGTAAACACCCTTCCTGCTATAATTTTACGAAGAAATTGCAAAACTATATTACCATACCTTATTCATACGCTTTATTCCCACAAGAATCAAACATGATATTCATTTTAAATACTTTTAAACTCCGACTTCTTGTGTTTGTTTACATCAATTCACGTTACTTTTCACTTTCACTCTGCTACTGCATGATCTACAGCTATGACGTCACGGGTTTGGTATGTAACCCCTGTGATAACTACAGAGGCCCAGGAATGACAAAATTCCGTTTATATTATGCCTCTGCATATTTTGATTCATTTTTACGACCTCAAATCAATCTTAGATATCGATTTTAACAAATTGTTTATCTCTAAACCTCACGTCATATAGCTTACTATGACGTCATATCATATAGGCAAGTAGAATACCGTATATCAGGTTTTTTCCGCGTCATGTTTTTTCCGCGAATCAGAACCTAAATCAGTATATTAAATTTACGCGAATCAATTTTTCACTATTTCAAAGTCCCAGTGATTTTATTATTAACATTTTTTTAAGCCTATGAAGGAATTGGATGTAAAATGTAGTCATTAAGCATCATACGGGTGAGAAATAGATCTATCGACCTTCACCTCGTCAATTCCGGAAGACCCGCTCGGCTGATTACACACTAACTCTCAAATCCACTGTGCACAGATATTATTTTTTAAGATTTAAACAATTATGGTTCATTTACTGTTCCTAACTGACCAGCAGCTCAGGTATAATTAGTTTTAATAGCTTCTCGCAAGAAAAGTGACACATATAATTAGCTGGCTTGTCAATTAGTAAACAAACAATACGGCTTATACCTATTACCGGTATCCTGCGCTTGTCCCCTGATCCCGCTATTTCTACCCTCTACGATATAAACACCAAGAAATAATCCTCATACAAGAAGAAAACTTTATATTAAATTTACGCGGTTTTATTTTCCGCGATTCAGAACTCGTCGCGAAAAAAGCGGAAATTGGATACATGCGGAAAAATCCTGATATACGGTATTTGGTTGTAACCTTAACCTACCTGCGTACTGAAAGTCCAAAATAAGGAGAAAATCGTCCTAATAAAGTAATTTGCATTTTAAATCATACACTATATAGGAAAAGATGGAAGTTTAACTAATGGACCAAATGCTGTGATTAACATGCTTGATCATACATTAAATGAATATGGATTTGGGGAAAAAACTGTTATCTTCATGCAGATAACTGCACTGGTAATATTATTTATACGCAAATAATCAACTTGAGAATCCTTCAGTAACTTTTCTTGAAAACTTTATTTTACGTCATTCTATAATTGGTAGTTATCATGGCTTATATGATGCCCTTGCACCTGGTATGAACAAATGCCTAAAAGTAATAGTCAATTATTAATATGCAGGGCAGAACAAAAATCAGTTTGTGCTGGCTTACTTATGTTGGAAGGTTTTGCTAGGATTCCATGATTCTATCACTTTAATGATGCAGATCCCGGGCATACAAGGTATCATCTTCGCTAGCCAAGGGTTTTCGATCCGATACCTACTCTACAACCCTTGGCAGATTTGGCCGAAAATTTTAGAACTCGCGCAAACGAATTTGATTGGCTGCGAAGTCCGAGTCTTCGCAAGGTTTTTACTAATCGTCGATTTTTGGCTGAATTAAAGTCTGTTCGTGTTTTATGCACAAAATAAAAGTAATATTTACAATGGATGAAAGTAAGGACGTAATCTATGCTTAAAAAACAAGGGATTAATTAATTTGAATTTTTAATTATATATGTTTTCAAGAATTATTGAAAGGACAACATAAGTCCGTGTTCCGCATTTAAGATGCATAAATTTCAGCCAATCAAATGTCACGGCTCATTGATAATAATTGATACGGCAACAAGATAGAAAGTAGTGTCAAACTCTTGACTAAAAATCCACGAAGAACGATATTTTCTACCACTTTTGAGGTGTGCCCACTGCCCACAGCTGTATGAACATGATGAAGTTGTTTGGATATATTCCACATGGAGGTCGCCATATTGTTTCAAACGTCATATTGATCTACGTATGTTACAGCTATTTTCATTACGGCGATAGGCGGCGCAATCAAAGTTCCCGTTTGATAGGACTAAATCTGCCAAGGGTTGTAGAGTAGGTATCGGATCGAAAACCCTTGGCTAGCGAAGATGACAAGGTATGTCCAAATTTTCAATTTATGAATATTTGACAAAAACTGGCTTCAATATTGATTGAATGCAAGAACAAAAATTATTTTCACAGATGTCTAGTGGACAGTGGATTTGCTCATATCCGGAAACTTTTTCGTCACAGTGATATTAAATCCCTATATCAGCTGATAGAAGTCGTGCAAAAATCTCCACATCAAACGCAGCAATTCCGTACCTTCAAAATGGAGCGCCAACATGGGAATGGCGAGACTGGAAAAAATTTCTTTCTCTCCTGTTATTTTAAACCATTGAAAGGTATCAGGAAGTACTTACACTTCCGATTCAGTAGCCAGGATTTGTATTCGTAAAAGAGACTGCTGAATCTGTGGAAACAAGGGTATCGATTATGAAGCACTCGATCACACGTTTGCATGACAGGCCGAGAATTTTAACTCCACCTGGGCTCTCATGAGATAGACGAGCGTACTTGTTCCAAAACGTCCGTCCGTATGTTACACCCCTATATCAAAACGAACTGTGTCCTCGTCCAGCTGAGGAGTTAACTTGCATTGTATATGAATCACACAGTCTTGATGCTACTTTTTTTAGCTCTACTGGTCAGAGACCAGAAGAGCTTATGCGATAGTAATGCGTCCGTCGTCCGTCCGTCTGTCTGTCTGTCTGTCTGTCTGTCCGCCTGTAAACAATTTTTCAAATTGTTACTCCTCCTACACTTTTGGTCTGATTTCAATATAACTTGGCACACAAGTAGACTACACTAAGATACATAATTCTGTGTATCGTTTTTTGATTTCGATGAATGGTGTTGCCGTTGTTACTAAAAATAGAAGTTTTTATGAAAATCATTCAAAATGCTACTCCTCCTACAGTTTTGGCCAGATTTCAGTATAACTTGGCACATAAGTAGACTACACTAAGATACATAATTCTGTGTATCGGTTTTGATATCGATGAACGGTGTTGTCATTGTTACTGAAAATAGAAAAATTTGTGAAAATCATTCACAATGCTATTCCTCCTACAGTTTAAATCTGATTTCAATATAACTAGGCACACAAGTAGACTACACAAAGATACATAATTCTATTTAGCGGTTTTTGATTTCGATGAAGGGTGTTGCCATTGTTACTAAAAATAGAATTTTTAAAAATACTTTCAAAATGCTACTCCTCCTACAGTTTTTGTCTGATTTTATTATAACTTGGCACACAAGTAGACTATACTAAGATACATAATTCTGTGTATCGGTTTTTGTCATTATTCTATTTTTTGCTTTTGTAAAGTTTTATATCCCAACTGCTACTTTTCTCTTTCTTCATTATAAGTACAAAGCAGTAGAGCTTCAGTCTCGACAGAGACTTCTGGTTTTTTAATGTTTCACACCATTTCAATTTTAAGTTATCAATTATATATCCTTTATAATCATAAAATAATTATATGCTTGTTTAACATTTACATGTTCTGTCGACCCTTATCTAAAAATCAGAATTACATGACCAAACATAATCCATAAATTTATAATTTTTGCTTCATGTCCTATAAAAAATAAATTTGATTTTAAATTAGCTTTCAAAGTTGCCTTTCAAATATCAAAATATCTTTATTGATTACTGTTCATATCTCACTTTAGAACGTGGTGTCTCTTTGTGCGGTGTTTATTGAAGTCACGTCAATAACGTCATGACGTTATATGTTGATTCTATGAACGCATAAAAATGGGTCTTATAGATGGAGTAGAGTTATAAAATTTTATATTGTGTATATTCTACCCATTATCCATCAATTTTCGCAAAAAAGTCAAATGTATTAAAATTTTCATAAGCACCCTTTTCTCATGGACGCAATCAAATTTTGAACAGATATTGTGGTATATCCGTTTTAATATACAGTCCAATGCAATGCATAACAAAGTGAGTCACTTTGATAATAATTCAAGGTTTTTTTCCGAACAGCATGTCGAAAAAGATATCAAATAAAGAAACAAACTACATAGTTTCAATGAGCAAGTGTGGCTCTTCCAAAATTGTGAATTTTATGGCCCCAGGGTCTGGGGATCTTGTGTTAGGGCGGGGCACTATTGATTATATTGTAAAAATACATTAAAAAAAAACATCTAAAAATCTTTTCCTTTGCTCCTGGGTTTTATGCAATGATCCAAGTATATATATTGATGATGAAGTGAAGAAAAGTGCATTTATCCCCCCCCCCCACCCCCCCCCCCCCGGGGGGGGGGGAGGGGGGGTTACATAGTCTGAAAATAAATATATGCTTTAAATCTACTCTTTAGGGTTAATAAACCATTTTATGATAAAATTTACAAAACTTTAAATATGTGGCTCTAGGGTGAGCGGTTCCTTTGGGGGTGAGGTGCACAACTAGTTATAAAGTTGAAGTGCATTTTCTCTTTGTTACTCTGATCTACCTCTTATTTTTGAGTAAATAGAGTAAGCATGCTAAGTTTATAATTATAATAAGCAACGGCGCCTCTTTCAAAATTGTGAATTACACGGCCTCTGGTTTAAAACACGAACCAAATTTAATTGTTTGAAAATTGTTACACAATACCCAGGTGACCTGTAAGGCCCGTGGGCCCTTTAATTTAATTTTAAAAATTGTACATGTTGTATCAGAGCTTTGTCAAAAGAATTTTAAATGCTAAACGATATCACTGATATTGAGTACATCTGGTGAGGAAATTTGCAATAATCATGACTATGCTTGCATGTTGCAATTATTACACAAGCAATAGCAACTGATATAAATACAAATGATAAAACATGATAAAAGAGGAAATAAACATAATGATTACGTAAGCTTGCATAGTTGTTTTGTAACGCCTGTATGCAACAGTACAATTCAAAACGATGAATAAACGTAAAACATTGAAAGCACATATTCAAACATGATTTTGTCACTACCCACCTATTATAGGGGACTGGAGTATGTGAACTTTTATTGATGCCACTTGTGTGCTGATTTTTACCTCCAAGAACAATTCAACGTGCGCAGTTCAATAGATCATTTAGCTCAGAAAGAAACTATTTTTTTTTCAGGAAATTTTATAAATGATGTTCCATTGTCATGGGTAATTTACAGATCATTCAGCACAAAAAGAAATCATTATTCGCACGATTCTATATATCGGGTTTAGTAATCCCTGTTGAGATTCTGCTAGGCTAGATATTTGGACTGACGCCGTCGCAGACCCGACTCTGCGACGGCGTCAGTCCAAATATCTAGCCTAGCAGAATCTCAACAGGGATTACGTTCGGGTCTGCGACGGCGTCAGTCCAAATATCTAGCCTAGCAGAATCTCAACAGGGATTACGTTTTAGATTTTGATAAATGGTGTTGCCGTGGTTACTAAAAATAGAATATCTGTAATTTTTTTTTCAAATGCTACTCCTCCTACAGTTTTGGTCTGATTTCAATATAACTTGGCACAAAAGTAGACTGCATTACGATACATAATTCTATTTATAGAGTTTTGATTTGGATGAACGATGCTGCCATGGTTACTAAAAATAGAAATTTCTGTGAAATTTTCAAAATGCTACACTTCCTACAGTTTTGGTCTGATTTCAATATAACTTGACCTACAAGTCGACTACACTAAGATACATACTTCTGTGTATTGTTGTTTTGATTTCCATAAATGGTGTTGCCGTTGTTTCTAAAAATAGAATTTTGTGAAATTCTTTCAAAATGCTACTCCTCCTACAGTTTTCGTCTGATTTTTACATAACTTGGTACACAGGTAGACTACACTAAGATACATAATTCTTTTTATCGGTTTTGATTTGGATGAAGGGTGTTGCCGTGGTTACTAAAAATAGAAATGTCTGTAATTTTTTTTTCAAAATGCTTCTCTTATAGTTTTGCTCTGATTTCAATGTTACTTGGCAAACAAGTAGACTACACTTAGAACATAAAGAGACTTTATCAAGGATCATTATTCTATTTATTGCTGCTGTAAAGTTTTAATTCCCAACTAGTTCTCTCTTCCTTTCCCAGATAGCAAGACATAGTTGGGCCAACGTTGGCCCAATTTTTTTTCCAACGTTGGCCCACTGTTGGTAACCTTACGTTGGCCCACGGTAATTTTGCTCATCGGCCCAACGTTGGTCCAACATGTTGGCATATTGTTGGGCCAACGTAGGTATAATTGTATGACAACTAACAGCCAACCTTAATAACTGGTTGGTTAGGTTGGCCCAACGTTGGCCCTTTGTTGAAATGTCAGATGGCATATTGTTGGGCCAACATAGTTATTAGTGTATGCCAACTAACAGCCGACCTTAACAACTGTTTGGTTAGGTAGGCCCAACGTTGGCCCTTTGTTGAAATGTCAGATGGCATATTGTTGGGCCAATGTAGTTTTTAGTGTATGCCAACTAACAGCCAACCTTAACAACTGGTTGGTTAGGTTGGCCAAATGTTAACCCTTTTTTTTACAATGTCAGATGGCAAGTTGTTGGGCCAACGTAGTTATTACATAGAAACATTTGCAATTGTTTAAGTGATTCTTTACATAAACTTATTTTATGACTGTTTAAAATATAATTAATACACAATTCAATCTGCATTCATAATGCATACATGGACATGTTCAATGAAAACATTACTAATGATTCACTGTGATAATATTTTATATACATCAATTCAATCATAATTTACAACATAAATTTTAAAATAGACAATAGAGGTAAATTATGAAAAATATCAATTAAAAGTTCTTAATCAGGGCTCACTTCCTTCATTATAGTCCTTTTGTTGTATTCCCGCTCTTTTTCCGTCCCTTCGTCCCCTCCCGTTTTCTTTAACTTGATCTTTGTCATATGGACTCATACTTTATACACTTCTTTATGTATTGTCTTCGATTTCATTGTTATTTACATGTACCGCCACAACATTTGTTTTCCTTGCAGTCTCTGACTGAATTTCTTTGTTACAATCGTGTCTGTAATAGACAGTTAAGAATTAGATAGATAGAAACAACTTAAAAGATGTTATTTAACCTTAACTTACAGTGCTTTTGTGCAAAAACATGACAAGAATGAATTCCGAATCAATTTTAACAGTTAACCTGAATAAATAAGAATAAATATACTTACATGGCTTCTAAATGCAGCTGTATAGCAAGTGTATAATCCACAAATTTAAATTTCACTTCTTCTTGCTTGCCCTGCATATCACCACCTGTGAGCAATTGAATCTGACAGCTCACTCCACAGTTTGGTCACGTGATAGCGAACGCCTAACTTTTGTTTCAATTTAATTATAAAGCTGTGTCATTTTGATTCATGTATATGTAGGCTTCATTCACATCCTGTTCCTGAGAACGTATTCAGTCTTCTCTAAATTCTCATGAATACAACGCTCATGAAAAAATTCATAATTTCAAAGGTTTTATTTCCAATAAATAATCATGCATGTGCACAGTGAATTCAAAAAATATAATAAAACACTCTTTGGTGCTGTGATCACTTAAGTTAAAATTTAAAAATGTTGAATATATCAGATCTAAACAAAAACAGTCATCCAATTAAAAGCATGGACATAGAATGTCAGCTCAGCAGCTAAAATTGACACCATCTTTAGTTGGCAGTATAATAATTTATAATAATTGGGCCAGCGTTGGCCCAATATAAATATCCCATCTTTGAAACACCTAAACAAAAGAACACGTGTGCTAACATCGGGCCAACATACTACAATGTACTACCAAATTGATAAGACATTTTTGAGGGTGTATTACAAACATTGGGCCAATATACTACTACCCATTTGATAAGACACTTTTTTTAATGGTGTATGACAAACATTGGGCCAACGTTGGGCCAACATACTACTACCAATTTGATAAGACACTTTATTAAGGATGTATTACAAAATTTGGCCAACGTTGGGCCAACACACTACTATCAACTTGATAAGACGCATTCTTTATGGGTGTATAACAAACATCGGACCAACGTTGGACCAGCATACTACTACCAACTTTAAAAGACACTTTCGTTAAGGGTGTATTACAAACATCGGGCCAACGTTGGGCCAACATACTACTACCAACTTTAAAAGACTCTTTCTTTAAGGGTGTATTACAAATATCGGGCCAACGTTGGGCCAACATACTACTAACAACTTTAAAAGACAATTTCTTTAAGGGTGTATTTCAAACATCGGGCCAACGTTGGGCCAACATACTACTACCAACTTTAAAAGACACTTTCTTTAAGAGTGTATTACAAACAGTGGGCCAACGTTGGGCCAACATCAATATCCCTCCTTCCTCAATGGGAAGTAAAGTGAATGGAAGTTGCTAACGTTGGACCAACGTTGGGCCAACATAGGAATTCTGTCATGGTCGAGAAGGTTGGCATGGTGACATTGGTCCAACGTTGGCCCAATGTTGTTCCCCCAACGCCAACCATACAACCTTTTGCCAATGTTGGCCCAACATAGTCTTGCTATCTGGGTTGCTATTAGTACAAACCAGTAGAGCTTTAGTCTCGACACAGACTTCTTGTATTTTCATTGTTTTCAAGGTATGAAGAGACCCAAGACTTTATGTCCACTACGAAAATGCAATTGTTCACATATATTGCTACTGAACAATTCATCAAATCATCTCCCCGTGAACCAATACAATTTCCTCAAACCACAAAAATTTGACCTCTCAAAAATATAGTATATCAGTATATCAAAAGATTTATCAGTCATGACCAAAAAAGAAATAAAATAAATGAATTCCAAATCACTTCAACATATCCTTGGCATTCGAGATATCGGTGTAAAAGATATGAAAGATCATCCATGATCTATATTAAAATCATGTATTACGTAATAATTCATTTCTTGTTATTTATACACATTACTTGTAATCAGTATTTCAAGTAAAAATTTTAAATCTAATAATTTTGCTGGATGAAATAGTTACATATCAATTATGATCTACGGCAAATCTAATGCAGATTTGGAGATCGCCAAGATTTCACACTTTATTGTCACGAAATTATTGATGTGTATTTAGAAGTGTGAGAAAATGTGAACAAATTTAGTTTACTAGTATTATTCTTGGTGTGAAGAATTGTACAGGAAAATAAAATTATCAGGAGCACAGTCCTATGAAAAAAAGTTCCCACAAATAAACTGTATTTTTCAAAAAGTGGCAGAATTGTTCTAATATATATGAAGGAGTTAGAATATTACTACCTAACCTAGCTACCTCATCTGAGACTTTATCTTTCAATGCATGAGAAGCAACCGTGTTCAATCGTAGCCCCTCACAAAGGGAAATTAAAAAATTGTCTTTTGGCTAAGATAGTCTTCCTCTTCCACAGAGCATCAAGATCAAAAAAAGATTAAAATTACAAGGTTTTCACACATGCATATATATATATATATATATATTTCATGTTGTCTGGATAGCGAGGATGCGTATGTGGTGTCAGGGTCCGAAAGATCTTCGGATGAACTACCACCATTTTATATAGAAGATGCCCCTCAAAATCATAACGAAAGTTTAAATTTAACAACAAATGTAACTTTCGTTCATCGTCGGGGCATGATGAAGAAAAGTTTCCCAAACAATTGTAGAGGACAGGTAATTTATTTCTCTTGTGTTCGGATTTCGGATGTTTATTTGTGAATGTTCCTAAAATTTATGCGAAATGAGTTTCATTGCCTATATTTCAGGAACTGATCAACTTTGAAGAGACAAAGCTCATGACAACCGAGTTTATTTTGAAATTGGCCCCTCAGAGGTGTTGAAAGACTACCGTCTGCAGGATTTTGGGGGGCCCAACTTACAAATTGAAATTAAGGAAATGAGGTTAGCCTATTAACCCTTCGACATTTTAGGAATACAATAAAAAGAATTGCATTTAGATACAGCGCGTGAAGGATTAAACATGGTACTCATTTTGTCTTTTTTCTAAATTTTTTTCTGGTATGTTAAATTTAATTCATTTACACATAATAAGTTTAGATGCAGAGTAAAATTATGCTTTATATATTTTGTTTACTTAAACAATGCCAGATAAAGAAGGAATTAATTGTTTTATGTTGTTACAGGGAGGAATATGAAGTCCCCTTTGACATAGAAAGTGCAGTGACCGAAAATGCAGCTCCCCATGTCCCTAATGAAGGTCCAGTAACAGCAAGAGTGGATGAGGGTTGTGAAATTGCCACTAAAATTGCCCAAGAGACAATAAGGTTAAAAAATTTTGTTAAAACGTGTAACATAAGTATAAGCAGCTGGTAAACCGATTACATTAAAAAATTATCTACCTTGTGAAATAATCACGTGCTCCAGATTGTTTTAAACAAACAAATCATGTAATAAAATATTTAATATGAAATGACACTGCATGTCTACCCACCTATTGTTTTTTATTACATTTAGTAAAAAGTTGTTAAAACCTTATCTAAATAAAAATAATATGTATTATAACATGCCACTAACCTGCGTCTCCCCTTGGAAATTAATTTCTTTGGGGAGAACGCGGAAGACTTCGGGGGGCCGAGGAAGGAGTTCTTTCGAATTCTGTTAAAGGAGATGGCGAACTACATCTTAGCCGAAGATGGGAGTTTCGTGAAGAATGATGAAACGCTGGCCCGACAGCATTTCTTTTATGCCGGTCTCTTCATAGGTATATCCTGTCTTACTGGATTCCAAACAAATGTTATTTTTAATGATGCCCGTTTGTAAATAATCATCTGTCAATGTTTGTAGGACTGAGTGCTATCCAAAGAGGTCCTTTTTTCAGCCAGCTGATGTCGGTATTGGGCCTCCCTGACTCTGAAGAGAGGACACAGTTTGTAAAAGGCCTCCAAAGAGTAGGAGTCCATTAGGTGATTTTAAATAATGTTTTATTAATTCCTCTAAATATACATCTAAGGTACATTTCCATTCAGATACACATAACATACATTGCAGAGTATTAAAATATATTTGTGAATTTTTGGAGTAAATATTTCACTGTTCAAATATATATTCTATTTCATACCACTATTTTTTTAAAAATATATTTCACGAACGTTCATTAAAATGAATACAGTTAAAATACAACTCGAACTTTAAATTACCAATAATTATCTTTTCATTGTTGTAGATGATAAAAGAAAAGAGAACAGTAAAATACCTGTTCATGCAGTTCTCTTCGGACACCATGACTGTTAACAAAATGCTACACCTCCTATATGTTAAATTCAGTGAGGAGATATCAGGTAGGAGGGTGAGGGAGGAGGCGGCCTTCAAATCTTTCATTCGATATTTGCGGGAAGTCTACGGTGAGTTTAAAATTTATTAGTTATTTATTAGGCTGTGTGTACAAAAAAAATAGACGCTATTATGTAATAAAATGAGAAGAATCGGATTTACCAGATAATTGATAGCAATGAACTTTCAGCGAAGTTTGGGCGCATACTGCTATAACAGGAAAATACACCGAGATAAAAACAAAACACCCAAGGCAACGCATTTGTATTAATCATGTCGAAAAGCATTTATATTTAAAGCAGAACAACGTCAATGTTTGACATATCAATTGTTTTTAGATTTTCAATATTTTGGAAGAGGTTGGCTTATTCTCTATCGAGAGAAGTTGATGTCTAGTTTTAATACTCAAGATAAAATTTGCTTGGCAGATGAAAAGAAAATTCAATGCTTTATAATTTATGTAAATTGTTTATAATTATTTAAAACTTGTTTACACGGTGTGATTTGTAAAATGTGACTCGCCCCAACTTACAAATCATACAGCAAAATGGGAAAATCATAAGCCAGGTATGATGTCAGATGAAATAAATACATGCTCCATTCTGTCTGGCAAGTCACATGGTTTCAACCAATCATAAGCAAGGTCAGGAAGGTTGATCTAAATTTGGTACAATTAGAACGTGTATTTTCCCCGAACTTTTGCTCCAGATTAATTCTAATATTAATATTTTACATACATACCTGCTAATCATTAAGAAACGGAAAGGTTGTATGTATTTGCCGTTTTCCCAAAAAGAACTTTAATTGGAGGGAACAAATCATGTACAATGTAAATAAAACGCTGGAGTCAGATGTGAAATCAAATCTTACATCTTATATTATATTTATTTTCTGTGTTTGTCTTATTTATATGTACTTTCTGTGTCGTTTTGTGTATGTATGTGTAAATATGCTTATTGTGATGCATGACAGTGAAATCCTTACTGCTATTTTTCTGATTCTTACATCGCTTGCAGAGCGTGTAAATAGGCCTTAACCAGCAATTTCATCGGTGTTGTGGCTTCTGCTGTGAGCTGGGAGTGATGCAATTAATTTCTGTGACCACTTTGGGAATTCTTCACTTGCTAATTAGCCTTTCATGCGGTTCTACTCTTACATGCTTCACATTGATGAAATAGTTTCAGTTTCATTGAAGTCGAGAGACATACATCTCATAGACATAACACATATAATAATGAAATAAACATACATATTAACACGTGTAATAATGGAATAAACATACAACGTACATGTACAAAGCATATAATATTTCTGATAATCTATAAAATTGATAAAGATGCAGTTCTTGAGGCATTCCCTAATTGCAAAAATTTTCCTAAATTACATAATTCTTTTATATTCTGTGTACTGAGTAGCTGTACCAATTTGAAGACGCCTGGTCTTCGGGAGTAGTAGGATTTAATGTATTTTTAGCCGGGCTTATTGCTCAAAGTGCAATTGCCGGCTTATGTGATCCTGTTCAAGGCAGGATGTTGACCCCATAGTCGCCATTTTAAAGTTACGTGCAAAAATATAGTTCTTACTCTCAACCACTTTTGAGATAATACAAACGCTAAATAAAGCAACAAAAATAAAACGAAGTTTTATCTATATAAAATAAACATTAGTAGTAATGACTTTTAAAACTTCATAAGTCAAAGAACATAGTTCATTAGTGTAAGAATTTTTGATAATCAGTGTAACCGTAGTTCTCTACACATACGAGGTAAAGCAGGAGAGGGAACCAGACTGGCCTGTTTGTTTACATTCAGCTGCGGTACCAGATTAATTCTGATTCTGACAAATCGGACCGTGGTATTAGGATTGAAAAACTCACTGTCAGTGTCTTATCATTTATATTGATAGTTTTAATTTATTTTTTTTTTCATCAGAATATCAACGTGATTCATGTAAGAAATCCATTCTACTCTGTAAATGATCGAGCCCGGCTCTCTGTACTTCTGAGTACTTTGATTGTCTTAATGTGTTGTAATGTGGACATTTTAACACAAAATGGAATTCATCTTCAAAATGGGCACAATACATCCTGTTGACCAATTTTCAGGGTAATGGCCAGAATTAAAAATCTTCTTAAATAATTTACATGTAATAGGTGTCATTATATCTTTACATTTAATAAAAAATTCATTTATTATGCCGTCTTCTGCATTACTTTTATTGTTTTTTAATCTACTGATAGCTTTATCTACTTCGTTCTCAGTTATTTGATAATCTAATTCTTTGTATATTTGTTCTTGATTATTGGTTAGAGTGGGTTCTACTTCAATATCTGGTACTAAATCTTGTTGATGCAAATTTTTAAAATGTTCAAAAAAACTTCTGCTGATACACTTGATTCTGATTTGTTTCTTTTCTTATCAAAAAGTTAAAAAAAATTGTTTAGGGCTGTGTTTTCTTAAATACTCCATATTGTTACCCTGATACCTCTCATAATTGTGTCTACACTTTCGCGTTAATCTCTTATATGCTGATTTTATCTCCAAGAGCCTAATTCTGTTTTCATTTGATTTACATAAATTGATGTAATACTGACTTATACTCAGAAAACTTGACTTTACACTTATCATTAAACCATGGTTTATCATCTCCTAACCTTTTAACCTTATGACTTTTTTGAGAGACACAACCTTCTGTGACTTTACAATAAGGTAAAATTAATTCACAAATAGTATGACTGAAATTCTCAACACAATTGTTTACATTTTCTAAAGTATCAAAATCATTTTGTAAGCAGTCAAACAGTGCACCAACATTATCTCTAAGCACAGCATTGATATCAGTACTGTTGTCTTCTATCCACCTTACAGTTTTACTTGCTGTTCTACCTGAGTGATTTTGTATATAAATACTATCATTCCTATACCTATTTTCTATTATAAAACTAATGGGTGAATGATCAGAAAAAATATTGAAATTACCACTACTGAAATCTGTTATGGTATCAAACCCGGATGCATCTGTTAACAAATAATCTATTGTGCTTACACCATTTGACCCATAGAAAGTAATACTCCCTTTTTTATCATCTTCATGTCTGCCATTAACCATACGTAATCCTTTGCTTTTACATTAATCAATAAGTTTTTTACCAAAATTATTGATAAAAGTATCTGAATTATGTCTACATAATAAAGTTGTATTGCTTTCATAGTCTGCAAAAGATTTAAGATTATAAGATACCTTATTCTCTAACCTATCATTTGAGATATAGTCATATAAATTTCAACTCCTTGCATTAAAATCACCCATAACATATGCATATCCTTTGCTAGTAAAATTACAAACTGATTCTTCAAGATATTCAAAAATGTCGACCATTTCTTTTTGATAAAAGGTACTACTTTCAGGTGGTATATAACAAGCAGCTAAATAGATAGGTTTAACATCATGGTGAAATCGGTTACATAATTCTAACCAAATAGTTGTATTATGAAAATTTTCCAACAACATTAATCTTAAACGAAAGAGTAGATCTAGAAAATATTACAACTCCTCCACCTCTTCCACAAATCCTTGGAAAAGTATGACAATCATAATCATCTAACTCAATAATATCATCAAAAGTAATCCAACATTCTAATAATACTATTATATCGTAATTATTTACAATATTTATAAATTCACTGTCCGTCAATTTTTGACATAGTCCCTTATTCACATTCCACGTAACACACTTGACACAATTCCCAGACCTGTCCTAGCTCTTATATTGAAATTCTGCTGGGTTTGTGGTACGCGTATTCACATTGTGTGTCTGAGTGAATGCCATGCCAGTCTGCATAGGGGGGTGCGCAAAGGTACGGGCATCCGGTGCCCCACTGTTCACCTGCATATGAAAGTTACTCATCGGAGTTACCGAGTGCACAGTAGTGTTTG
>PRKT01002188.1:16969-31488 GCA_003671525.1 Saccostrea glomerata | reverse complement strand
TAGGTACAAATGAAAAGTACCAAAATTAATTCTACAGCTTAATGATAATAATAAACAATAATTCTGCGAACTTCATGAAGAATCACCTTTATTAATAGTTTGATTATGCAAGTGTTAATTTTATATTTATACTAGTAATATCCGTTCAAGTTGTATCTATAAATTAGAAATTTTCAAAAGCTATAGAGAGTTTATTTGAATAAAAAACAAAACAAAATAATTCTAACATTTTTTTTTTTTTAGAAAATCAAGATCCAAGTCAGCCGTTCTGTTTATCGTTAGGTACTTTTAGTTCGGAGTCGAGTGCATCATATGCAATGGTTTTTTCTTTACCCCGCATTATACGATTCCTTCTCGTCACAATTTTTTGTCTGGCATCAAATAATACCTCCATATATTGGTTCGGATCTTGGTCAATATAAGAAAATCATAATATTGTAAAAAAAACTTTGAAGTATTCTCACATATAGATCACATGGAAACACTTGAAACATTTGTTCGATCGGTATAATAGCTAGAAATCGGATTGAGTTTTAGCAAGAAATAAAGAAGCAAAGTAAAACACATGCCATCGTCAAAGCCATTTTCCATTCTCGATTACATCCAGTTAAGCATATACATGAAGAGATAAAGAGTACAGAAAACCAAGAACACAATGAATATTCTATGTGCATAATAATGACATGCGCAGCTGTATGCGCAGTAAAATTGTTTGTGTAATTTTTAGTTTCCTCTGCTCGTGCAATTTTTGTTTTTTGTTTGTGCATATTACACCCCTCAATCGTGAAAAAAATTTCGGATTCGTGTATTTTTCGTTATGTTTGTGTTAAAATCTTTCAAACTATGTGCAATTTTTACTTATACGTGCATTTTTATTTTACTCGTGTATATTTTTCATCTAGCTCGTGTATAAAATCTTTATCTTTGTGCAGAAAATAGTTTTGAACCAATCGGCGTGCCATACAGCTCCTTCTGAACCCCTGAACTAAATTCAATGAGTATAGAGATAAACAACAAACAGTAATGAAGATCAAAAATCAATTAAAACTATACCAATCTGGAGCAGATAGACAAGGACAACTTAAAGCATCAGAGGTAGGATCAGGTGCCATTGAGGTTTCCCATTTCGACCTGTCACAACCACCATGTGCTCCTAGTCGTGATCGACAAACGGAAAAATATGTACTGTAACCAATGCAATGCGTGGATAATGGCTAAACAATCGGTTTGAACATCAACTTTACTTGATGATAAGTTGTATTTTCTGACAAGGTAATTGTATCGACCATTGCTATTGCAAATTGATGACTTAAACAAGACTGTTGATATCCTTATTTAATCAATTTAATTTATTTCTCATTAGCTTGCATCGTTTTAGAAATTGTTCGTGCATAGAGTATTCTCTCGCGTTTCGTAGTTAATTAAACGAGAGTATTAAATCTCCTCTAATCGTGATAAGGGTATATTGCTAATTAATAGTATGTTATCACGTTAATCATGAAAGTTTTGTTGTTATGTTACCATTAACGCCTTTTTAGCTTTTTAGCCGATTACATTTTGTCCGGCGTCCGTCTGTCCGTCTGTCTGTTTGTCTAGCTGTCCGTCTGTCTGTAAACTTTTCACTTCTTCACAAGAACCGCTGGACCAATTTCAACCAAACTTGCTACAACTAAGCCTTGGGTAAAGGGAATTCAAATTTGTTTAAATGAAGGACTACGACCCATTTCAAGGAGAGATAATTGAAAATTACTGAAAAATTAATGGCATCTTTCAAAAATCTTCTCTTGATAACAGCAAACCCATGATCGGTCATATTTATATGGAAGCATGCACAGGTAGGGTAGATTCAAGTTTGTTCAAGTCATGACCCCGGGGGTATGGTGGGGGCACATTGGACGATCAAAGTTTTACATAGGAATATACAGGATTTTTTTTTAAAATCCTTCTCTTCAGAAAAGCAAAGCCATGATTGGTCATATTTATATGGAAGCATTCTCACTTAATGCAGAATGAAGTTTTTTTTTTTCAAATCATGACCCCCAGGTGTCTATAAAAAATCTATAAAAATCTTGATTGGTCTTGTTTATATGGAAGCATCCTCAGGTAGTTTAGATAAAGATTTGTTAAAATCACAACCCCAGGATTGCGTGGGACCACAAAAATACATAACTTATTGGGGAAAAAGCCACAGTTAGTCAAAAAAATATGTAATCACCCTTAGTTAGTGTAGATTCAAGTATGCATAGTTTCAAGTTTGTTTAAATCATCCCACCTCTTTTAGGATTGGGACCACTTAGGATTTACTGAATTGATATTTCCTAGCCACAGTGCTCAGGTGAGCGATATGGCCCATGGGCCTCTTGTTCAACCAAAATATTCAAATATGAAACAGGTGTATCACACTCACTGGGATGTATCTAGTCAGGTCCTAAGATTATGCCTAAACCGTACTTACGACCCTACTTAAGTCAAAAACTTAGCAAACTCTATGTTACGAGCCCCAGGCCTAAAATATCATTTATCTACGTACTGCATGTCGCCAAAATATGTCATGATATCTTGTTTTGATATGTGTTTAATTGCCTAAGCATTCCATTTTAATTACAGATGATACAAACTTTTGTCAAAATTTTTCAAAATAACAACTTTGATCATGTTTTGAACAACATGAATAGGTTTCACTGCGTTGATTTTGCTTTTAATTTTGTATTCAAAATTGCACACAAAAGGGATTTGAAGTAAACAATATTTGTCTAAAATATAAAGGATGGTTTTAGAAAGGTAGAATTTTGAACATCACCAAAGTTAAAAATTTCTTTATATTCTAGAAATTTATTATTTGCATGATTTGCAATGAAATCCTAAAGTATTTAAACTGTCATCTAGGACCCTTACAGATTCGGAAATAAAACTACTTTCTAAAGGTTTGAAGTATACTCCTACATCTAGAAGGAACATTAAGGAACTAAAAACAGATATTAAATCATATACACGACGTTTAAGGTTTAGGGAGTTCTTCCACGAGG
This sequence comes from Saccostrea glomerata, assembly GCA_003671525.1. Classification (NCBI taxonomy): domain Eukaryota; kingdom Metazoa; phylum Mollusca; class Bivalvia; order Ostreida; family Ostreidae; genus Saccostrea; species Saccostrea glomerata. The sequence goes on along the minus strand of PRKT01002188.1, from coordinate 28,462 downwards.
ATGAGGGCGAGACTGATTCTAATGAAAAAAATGAACACACACAGCCCGAGGATCTTGTGAGAAACAAGTCAGATTTCATTCCAAAACGAGGAAGAAATCGCACTTTAGATACTGTTTGCGAGACGCTTGAAAACATCAACCTTCCAGATACCAAGGTACCTAATAATAAGTCAAATCTTTCTAAGGATGAGGAAATTGCCCTGAAAGACTTATGTAGCGACAAAAGTATAGTCATTAAAGAGGCAGACAAAGGAGGAGGAGTTGTCATCATGGACAAAGACTTTTACGAAAATAAAATTCTGACCATGTTACAAGACACCGAATTTTATCAAAAGATAAACAAAACACATGAAAAGAAATCTATGTCAAAAATAAAAAGTCTTGTCCATGAACCTTTTTCTGAAGAATTAACATACAAGGAAAGAGACTATCTTATAAATTTTGAAGCCCGCGAAAGTCAGTTTTACGGCTTACCTAAAGTTCACAAATCGAAGGAAATTAAGAATGCCATAGAATCTCAGAATTCTGAATATATTACCTGCCTTAATCCTCAGGATTTATCTTTTCGACCTATTGTTGGAGGCCCTAACTCGTCTACCCAAAGACTGAGCCATTTATTAGATATATTGCTGAAACCATTCTGTGAAAAGCTACTAAGTTTCATTAGAGATGATCTTGACTTCCTGAATCATTTACCGGACGTCGTTAAGGATAATACTAAATTAGTTACGTTTGATGTTGTTAGTTTGTATACTAACATTCCAATGGAACTCGGAATAGAAGCGATAAAATTCTGGATAGAAAAACATCCTTACCTTCTTCACGATCGCTTTCACAAGAATTTGTCCTTCAAGGATTGAAATTAGTCCTTCAAAATAAAACGTTTGTCTTTGATAATTAACATTTTTTACAAACTAAAGGAACTGCCATGGGAACAAAAGTTGCACCGACGTACGCAACACTTACTCTAGGCTACTTAGAATTCAAACTTCACCAACGACTCATAACATTGTGGGGAGAAGATATAGCCAATAACCTTAAATCTAAATGGAAAAGATTTCTAGATGACTGCTTTATTTTATTGGATGAAAGTGTCGAAAAATTAGATGTTTTCCATAAAATATTAAATGAGTTGAATGCCAACATCAAATTTACAATAGATACCAGTGAAATGAACTACCATTCCTAGATGTTCTCGTTGCTAAGAAGCACACAAGGATTATTACTGATATATTTTACAAAGTGACGGATACACACCAATACTTACATTTTGGTTCCTGCCATCCGCATCATACCAAAACATCCATTCCTTATAACCTTGGCAGACGTATATGTGCCATTGTCAGTGAAAAAGATACAAGGGACATTCTTTTTAATGAACTTATAGGTATCTTTTTAAACAGAAATATCCAGTCCAGCTTATAGATGATGGAATACTTAAAGCCAAGGAACATGAAAGATCGGAATTACTTTTAGCCAAAGGACGTGAAGTTAACGAGAATATTATTCCCTTTGTGCACACGCATAATCCCCGGAACCAGAACAGCAACCCCATTGTTCAACAACTGAACACAATTCTCAGAGAGGACGAAACTACAAAGACAATTTATAAAGACATAAAATTTATTTCAAGTAGACGTCAACCAAAGAACCTGAAAAGACTCCTGTGTAACTATAATTTTGAAGGAACCTATTCAGTGACTAAATGTGAAAATCCTCGATCGATCGAACCTGTGATTTTCTAACTGAAGGATCTTGTTATAATTTTAACGGCAGAAAATTTACAGTGAACGCCAATATGTCGTGTGATACACAAAATGTTTTATATGTGATAACCTGTCCAGGGTGTAGTGAATATTACATAGGTGAGACCATTAACATCCTCTGTACCCGGGTTCGTACCCACAAGCAACAGATTAACACTCCAGAGTATAGACAAATACCATTAAGTGAACATTTAGACGTGTGCGGACAAAAGAAATTTACGATATTTCCGTTTTATAAAGTAGCAAGAGGAAATGATATTTGTAGACGACAAAAAGAAGAACATTTTATTTGTGCGTTAAAACCAAAGCTTAACAATCTGATGTAATGTATATCAATTAGATTTAATTATGTATGCATGTGTATATCTGCATTTTATTAAGAAATTGAAAATTTCCCGTACTTTTACCTGTACGCAATGAGCGTCATAGTACATTTGACTTCATAATTACGACGTCATATACTCCGCCAATTATTGTGTAACGTTACTATGTTAATACAGTTGTTTATTTTGTAAATTTTGTTAATACAGTTGTTTATTTTGTAAAGCTTCTGAAGATAGAATGAAAGGCCTAAAGCTTAACTGGAGTTTTTCGTGTTTTTTTCTATATTTTAAGTATATATATACATGTATATATCCAAAATTTGAATAATGTCTCAGTAATCGGATAACAATATTAGAAAAAATAAAAATAAAACACAAATATCCTCAGTTAAGTTTATATATATCCAACGAAAAAAAGTCAAGAATCACAAGACTCGAAAATCATTTTTATCCTGCCAATACCCCTTGCATTGACCTAATAAAGGTAACCTAATATACAAAAGCTTTATCCAGTCACTGCCCTAATAAAGCCTCGTGCATGTGTTCCGACGTTCTAAAAGCATTGTGACGTCATGTATATTGCAATGTTTACACCATGGCGTCATAGTTTCAACTGCAAAGTTGTGCCTTAATCTGTCGAAAATAGCTAGTTTTGGTCGTTCAAATGAAAAGAATATGTTGCAGGATAAACAAAATACATGATAACTGTCTTGAAATATAAGTGATATTTGGGCTCGGGTCGAAAACGTAAGAGGGCTCGGCAAGCCTCGCTCTCTATCACGTTTTCTTACCCTCGCCCAAATATCGCTTATATTTCAAGACAGTAACCATGTATTTTATATTTACTGTTAATGCTTTCTGCCTAATGGCTCTTCAGACAGCTAAAAGTTGAATATAAAATTGCTTAGTAACGTTCATAAGCACGACGTCAAGTATTGTTCATTGTGACGTCATAATAACGTTAAAAGGTAGCATTATAATTCGCACCGTTACAATCACTTAAATAAATAAAAGAAACACGTAGAAAATAACTTAAGTTTATTTTCTGTTAAGTTTAGGGTTAAATAGTTTAATAAAGTAGTCCTCCTTTGCTACTCTGGATATTTCACAGTCATTGTGCATTTTATAAAATGGAAATAATTTAAATTTGCCTTTCCCACAGGTGGCAAAGTGCTCACTGCACGGCGTATTCCTTGCACTAGGGTCCCGAATTGGTTGTTTATGGACTCGCACTCGTGCGTTCAGTTTGCTGGTTTGTCCTATGTAGTTTTCATCACAGGTCGGACAAGTTATGCAATAAATAACATTTTCTGATTTACAGGTCATGTTGGCGTTTGGTGTTAATTTCTTACAACGTTTTAAAGTTTTTTCGCTTCCCTCCTCCAGATATTCACATGTTCCACAGCGTGGGCCACGGCACTTTTTGACGACTTTGTCATTGTTCGTTGCAAATCTTGCTCTGGTCAGGATTTTCTTCAGATTGGGTGCCTGTCTTCTGCTATTAATAATTTGTGACTCCTTGATAATGTCTTTTAGATTCTGAGATTGTTCTAAAATGGGAAAAAATCTCCTGGCTGATCTTAAAATATTGTGGTTGCGTGGATTGTGCGTCACAACAAAAGGGATGTCGCTTTTTTCACTATCATCCTTGCGGCGAGTGGTTCTTAGTACAGAAGTAGGAATATTTTTTGCTTTTTCAATTCTGGCATTGATAAGATTCTCCGGATAATGTTGTTTTTGGAGATATGATTTAAATTCTTCTAATCTTTTCGAGCGTAAAGTTGTATCGGTTACTATTGTGCATATGCGTCTGGCCATGTTGTATAGAATATTACGCTTAGTATGTGATGGGTGACATGAATAGAAATCCAAATATTGGTGCGAATCTGTTTCTTTGCAGTACAGGTCTGTGATAATTTTGTTATCATCCTTAATTAAAAGGAGGTCCAAAAATGGAAGGTGTCTGTCACTCATCTCCATAGTGAACTGAATTGATTCCTGTAATTGATTAATTACATTATTATACTTGAAGCCCTTCAAGTAGTTTTAGAAAATAACCATTTTCATTTTGATGAGCAATTTTACCTGCAAATCAAGGGCACAGCTATGGGTACCAAAGTGGCTCCAACTTATGCCACCTTAGTTATGGGTTACTTGGAAGAAAAGCTTTATGATAAACTTCCGGAAATATTTGACGAAACTTTTGTACAATACATTCGCCAAAACTGGAAGATACCTTGATGATATTTTTATTTTTTGGAATAAAACTGAAGACGATTTACAAAAATTCCATACGGTAATTATATATATATATATATATATATATATATATATATATATATATATATATATATATATATATATATATATATATATATATATATATATATATATATATATATATATATATATATATATATATATATATATATATATATATATATATTAGTTTAAGAGTTGTTGTAATTTGTGGTTTATAAATAAAATTAATATAATCACAACATGTATTGGTAACGATCCTCTAAAAACTAATGTCCAAATAACTGTATCTCACTTCCATTCTCAATGACCGTGTAGTGTAGGGCAACGTTGTGAGAATTCCATCGTCATCGAAAGCAAGTTTTTTAACTTGCCTAGATAGCCGAGCGGCCTAACGCGCTGTTCCTGCATTGCTAGTAGACAGATTCCGTAGGTCGAGAGTTCAACCCCGGGCTGGGGCGGAAGTGAGTATCCTTATAAAAGTGAATTTCTCTGTGCTTTCTATATTTATATATATATAAATATATATATATATATATATAATTTGCTTCTGACACGCATGGCCTGATACATAGCGGGGATTCAAATGTATTGAAGTTTTCAGAGTATCAATTTCAAGTGGACAGGCAGTCGATTATCTTTTCTTGTCTGCAATAATAACAGGGTAAGTGAACATTTGTCAAAACAAAAGAGTTACAAAAGGTAATTGAAACATCTCAGGTGATACAACAATTGTCGTGAACATTTACAATGAACCACAAATCGCCACTTTGTGACCGTGCGGTATTTGTTTTCAAACATTCCGAATACTAATTTCAATACGAAATCTTATCTAACATATCTTAAACCGATAGATAAGGACGTAAACTTTAATATGTAATTAATTAAAACCCTAACTGAATCACTTTTAGTAATATACCTATATAAAAATCAAAAACCAAAGGTTGACTCATATGAAATATTTCTAACATAAGTTTGACTTAGCTAATACCTAGCTAAGTTCGTTTTATGTTCTACTACTTAAGTACTACTTAAGTATGTCTTAAACCGTTTTTTCAAAATACATTTTGAATCCCCGCTATGTATCAGGCCATGCGTGTCAGAAGCAAAAACTGCAGAAAGTGTATGATATACTCATTTGCAAGTTAATCAAGGATACAAAAAAATCGGGATATTTTTTCGTATTTCTCCACTAATGCTACGTTCCCACTGTCGTGCGGTCAGTTACGCACGTCACGACAGATCAATCGTAGTTGATCGCAGAGTTTTTATTGCATTTTATACCAAGATACGAAGAGATGCGTATAGGTGCGTTTTCGTACGTTTCGTTACGCTTTCATGCGCTATGGCCACGATGGATAAATTTCATGTGATGCGATCTCTGACGATCTGACTACCGTTCGGATAAGATGAATTACGTTCCGATAGGATTATCAAGATTTAGTCGAAAAAGGACATCGATCTGTCACGAATATCACGATCCGAGTTCTCGATTAGAAAGGATCTCTTACGTTTTAATACGTACTCATACGATATAATACGTTCATCGCGCACTCTTGCGCTAATGTACGATAGAATAACACGTTCATTGCAATGTCTTTCACGATCAGGATCAAGATAGAACACGCTTTGAGCTACGATTGTACCCCGATAGACATATAAAAATCTGGCTATATTGAATCCATTATATTTTATCTATTGAAAATAAAATTAAACATAAACATACAATCAATGATAATGGCAGAAGTAAAGGTTGATGACAACTTCATAAAAGTGGTGTTGTAGTGTAACTATGGTCATATGTTACTGCTGTCAAAGTAGAGCAAAAGCAGCAGTATAACTATTTCTTATCTTTTTATTTTATTTTTTCACTGATGTTGCCTCTGATCGAACGGGTTCAGGTTCAGAAGAAAATGGGATCTCCCCTCTTTCTTTTTTGTACCTGTTGTAGGTGGCATCTTTAAAATATTTTCCCAAAACTCAGACATTTTTTTTTTCATCGGGAAAGAAACGCGTTCAATTTTCCCGTTATTTTTGCACTCGTAATATAGCGTGATTGTCCGCAACAAAGCGTTAACACTCGTGTCTAATGGCGTTTACTCTCATACGTCCGTATCAAATCGTCTCTGAGAGGGAAAATATCTTGTCAGAACGTGAGCAGTAGGGCCACGCAAAGCGTCCCAGATAGTGACAGAACGTAAGGTATCGCATCAAATCGTCATTCAGCGGAATGTTTGTCCTTTCCGAGATCGATCCCGATGATCACGATATGAAAGCCAGATTAGATACGTTTACATACGATGCAGCTGAGATTAGTTACGATGTAATGCGATTTGATGCGATGATAACGATAAAAATCTAATCGTGTTAATCGTAGAAAAAATTTTGACAGTCAAAAAAAATTTCACGATCAACACGATGGTCACGAGTGAACACAAGATTTGTTTCGATTAGATACGAACACTACGATTTGTCCACGTTCGAGTCCCCGATATCAATCGTGGCGCCAATTGTGATAGTGGGAACATAGCATTATCAGCAATTCTCTCTCTCTCTCTCTCTATAGAACTGCAGTGAGCCCTGTTTAAATCCGCTCTTAAATTTGTCGCGTTCTACATTTATACTCCTTTACAGATACTTTTTTATAATATTACTCTTACTGTCATCTTCTTCTTCTTTTCGTTCGCCTAATCACACTTGAGTCCCAGTCTCCTCTACAAATCTGATGGTCTTCTGTAGGGCTTCCACTGGTCCATAAAGCTTCTCTTGTAGCGTTGTTGGTGTTGGCCATGTGTTGTTTCTCAGTGCATGGTGTATTCTACAGTGTTGTAGGAGGTGTTCTGTATTCTGCTCAGCTTCTCCACATGGACACATCGGTGATGGTCTGACTTTCATGACTCTATGCAGATGTTGGTTGAGTCTGTTGTGTCCTGTCCTAAGTCTGAAGATGGTCGTCTGCTCAGGTCTAGCCAGTTGGTGATAGCTGTCTTGTTGTTGAGGGGATCTGTGTTGTGATGTGATGATGGTTTTCATCTCTGAGAAGCTTACTTGGTTTTCATATTGCTGTTGTTTGGCTCCCTCCTTTGCAAGCAGATCAGCATTTTCGTTTCCCTTGATTCCGCAGTGAGATGGTATCAATTGTAATGCTGTTTGGAGGCTTTCGATGTTGTGTAGATCTTGTTCAAGTTCGGGGAGTTTACCGTTGTTAATGGCTTGCAGTACAGATAGGGCATCTGTCAGGAATGCTACATTTGTTGTTTTGTTGGCCTTGTCTCTGATGGAGAGTACTGCATGGGTGATGGCTTCTTCTTCGGCTTTGTAGTTGGAACAATGAAGGCCTGTTGGTATTGCCTCTATGGTTTATAACTGTGTTCAATTTATTTCCATATCCGAGGTCCCACTAATTTCAGACGTATCCCTAAAATTAAATTTTTGTATTGACATGTATGTTGTGTTTAGAGTGATATTGGAATCAGTGATCCCCCCCCCCCCCCCACACACACACACACACCCAACGAAAAAATAAAATTCTTAAATCAGCGTCAAAAAGAGATAACTTCTTTAATGCATAATATGAATAGAGGAATGTTTAAACATCGAAAGTCAACATTAAATAATTCTAAATTTATGTACAAGAAAGTTAAGATATACTTAAGTCACCTCTACCGGCCGCCTAAGTTTTGCTAAGATTGCCAAATCTTAGTACGCTTCTAGTTACGGTCTTAAGTTTTAGACTGTACTTAAGTCCTACTTAAGCACGGTCTTAGACTTAAGTAGCCTTTATCTTACGACCCCCAGATATCTAAGTGGTCTAGTGTAAACAAATGGAAGATATTTGTACAAAGAGGTAGTTTCTTTACCGGCCTTAAACTACTGATAAACAATCCTTGTTATAAAAAAAAGATAAAGTATAGCTTACGTAAATATTAAAGAAAGTTCTTCCTCTTTCAAGACTACAGAGACATTTCAATCTCCCTGTTTTGCACAATGGCTATTTTAATATTGATCATTTTCTTTTGTTCTTTCTGTCTAGGTAGGTTCATACATGTCTGTAATATCTACCGTATACTTTAATTTACTTAGTCATCTTCGTGCTTTGAGCACATGAGGTCTTAACCGTGTACATTGTATGATAACAAGAAACCATAGGCGCTTGGTTTCAGGATGGTGTATTTTGAGTATTATGTGTTTTTCTAGGTGTGTCTGAAAACCCTTATTAAAATAAAAATAAAAATTCGCTGAAATTAGCTCGTTTTAAAAATGTCATATTTACTGTATATAAAAATCTCTTATATACACTAGACAAAATTGCTAATGCACCACTTGTTAATTTTTATTTGTGAATTGAACACTTGCCGGATCGGTATTAGTGTATATGATACGTCATTATTTCCAAAGCAGTGGGATTGACAAATGTCTTGGTATCATGAAAAAATAAAACCCTTGAATGACGTTCTCGTCCAAAAACCAATTTCCAGCTGTGCACTGCGCACCATTTTGCACAGATATGAAATTCTTGATCACTAAAGGGGACTGCATGTGAAATTGCCACAGGAGTAGTCCCCCAGTTAAAAATCAAATAACAAACAGTCATTGACTTTCATATCTCCTAGTAATTATCTGATACTTTAATGCCCATACCAGATCCACTTCACTTCCGGTTGTCCCATTTTGTGGAACACTTTTCAACTTATTGTATATTGCTAAATTAATGCCGTGGTTATCTTTAGTAAACATTTTTATGTTTGTTAATCTATTTGGAACAATTTTTTGAGTGGAATTCATTAGCTTTTTATTGTTTTTATTTTTTACAGATTTGTCTAAAGGAACCCCAAGCAGACGCCATATTGTCTGCTTTTGCACGCTCTTCTAGCGTCAAACGCCATAAAAGGTGTAAATTTTTCTGGATTTTTTAATTAGTACAAATGGAAAGAACACTAATACAAAGAATTTTTTTTTTAATTCTTCTAAATTGGAAAAGACACGATTTTATTTTTTTCTATGAATTGGTCACACTTCAATAAACATTGTTGTTATTTATAAGGTTTGACATTAATATGCCTTATTTTTGTTAAAGTAACATATTTATATATAAAATGCATCATAAACAGGTTTTTAAAAGTAAAGACAATAATTCTCTTAGGTGGTGTGTTAGCAATTTTGTCTAGTGTACAGTAATATGTACGAAAACCCAGAAGGCTCATTCGAGATTCCAAATTCGAGTTTCGAGATTCAAGATCCACATTAACCAATCACAAGCGGGTATAAGATTTTTTTTTACCCCCCCCCCCCTTAATTATGATTTTACTCTCAAGAACTGGTTTAATATATTTATAAAAAATGAGTCATTTGATTAAATTACAATGTACTGCAGCAGTATCACCCCCCCCCCCCCCCCTTAATTATGATTTTACTATCAAGAAATGGTTAAATATATATTTATAAAAAATGAGTCATTTGATTAAATTACAATGTACTGCAGCAGTATCATCTGCCAAAAGCGGTAAATTTAGTACTCAGCTATAATTGCAAAAACCACTGAAAAAAGGATACGGTAACCGATGTTTTCGTAGAATCGCGATTAAAAACAACAAACTGAGGTATATTTCTTTTAATAAGGGATCCCCCTTTAATTTTTCTTTTTTTTTTTTGGTTAATTTATCTTAAGAATTTCAAATGAAAGAAAAGAATTTACATATTAAAATGGAAATAAAAATAACTCATTCTCCTTTTCGGCCGATTCGTCATTTTTTTTTTGTGTTACATAAATTGGTTTCCCCAATGCTTTAAATATTATAAGAATCTATTATGATAACTTTTTAATACAGTGACATATCATATGACAGGCACGCAGCAACATTTCCCAATTTTAAGAGTAAGGTCAAAAAAGGGTTATGTAGTACCTGTATATTAGGGAAAAAATTGGTACTGAAAGAAGTTGAACCTAACATCCCCTCCACACACACACACCCTCATTCACACACAGGAAGTAGGATTTTCGAGTTTGGGCTATTTCATTTTCGTTTCCTTTTTGTATTTCATCTTAAAGTTATTGAAACAAGATTGCCACTTTTCCTTAGTATTAAGTATAAAATTAAAATTTGTAAGAGTGCAAGGATGTGTCAATCAAACCCGTCTAAAAATTTGAAGTTCTAATAATTTTTAGATGAAATAAGATTTTAAAAATATTTTTGTGTGAAATGCTATTAAAATATATAATTCATAATATTATACAGAAAATATTAACTTCAACTGTGTCCATGCACCTTTACACTGTAATATCTACGACACCTTACGTCTCTCTGTATCGATGTCCGTTTTTGGTTTTCATATTTATGACGGAGTACTTATACATTTACCGCTTTTTGGCAGAGGATACTGCTGATTCAGTAACGAATGCGCAAATTTGTTAAAGTTTTTATGTATTTATGAATTTTTCAAACCTACAAATGTGCCTTAGAAGTGTGAAGAGTTTCTGTACACTGACAAAAAAGAAATTGCAAAAAAAAAAACAACAAAAAACAAAAAACGGGACCGTCGGGAGCCGGGAAGACTTAATTTACCGCTTGAACGTTTGTTAAGTTTATTTTCCTTTGTCATGTTTTTATGTACGTTTGTTCTGCAAAGATGATCGTTGGTGTTGCATTCATATATGTCTGTTAGGTAAGTGGTCTTTGGTTTTGCTTTTATGTATATTTGTTCCGCGAAAATGTCTATTGATTATGCATTGTATATCATCTGTTAAGTTTTTATGGTCATTGAAATTAAAATAATTGTTTGTTTTCTCATCATGGTAATTTTTGCCCTTTCCGCTGCCCATACCCAATCAAGATTCCGACAAAAAGAACAGACTTTATATAATTCATGCAGATTTCATTTCCATTCAATAGACTAGTCCAGGAAAAGGGCGCAAATACTTACACGTGACCTTTTGGCGCGAAATGATTGTGCCACACCTTACTTAGAAGACAAATGGACTAATCCAGTAGTATAGAAACGCAGAAAAAAAGGTCAAACGGACATGTCCGTATATGAACTCGCATGAAATAAATAGCTGCATGCAAAAAACTAAACGAAATAAGGTATCACACCGGTAATTGTTTTCACTATATAATTCTATATAGAATAAAAAATCGTTAAAAATC
>PRKT01002188.1:0-13365 GCA_003671525.1 Saccostrea glomerata | reverse complement strand
CCCCCCCCCCCCCCCCCCCATCGCATCCCATATGATTATAATGGCAAAGTGTATAGTTTGAGCTGGGAACGTAAAACATGGGCTACACATATAAAGAATCTGCAAATATATCATTAAATTTCATTCAGTGGTATAGAAGGAGTTGCGGATAAGAGATGGGTACCCTTCCATATTATAGAAAATATAGAATGAATTGCCGTGTCCATGTTTTGTGGAAACTCGTAATATGTGTCTGATCTAAAAGTAAAATATGAGGTGCACAGGAGAGAACTTTTTAACAAACATTCTGTAAAGTTCTTATTACATTTAATTCAGAGCAAAACATAGAATTCGCCATTATAAACATATAGCAGGTGGGGGTATTATTTAGTGAACTAAGTGCTCACTTATTTCTAGTTTGTAAATATACTTTAAATAAAAGCTGACTTTTGGGTAACTATAGGTCTTATACATTAAATCTTGAAATTGAACAAACAAGTTAGATTTTTCAAAATTCATTAAAAGTTAGATAAGTCTACCAGGATGTAAATTTCGCAAAACGATAGGTCGGAAGCTAATTATAAAGAAGCCTAATATATGCATGTAAACCTCGTGCGGATGTCATTAGGTTTAATCTTAGTAGGCGTGGACTATTTAAATTGACATGGGAGGCCTTCTCTTACTAGACCAGTTTACCAGTTTATTAATATCTCTTTGGTTGTTATTTAACAACAAAGAGATCAATACATGATATTATTACATTTGTATAACATATATACATACATGCGTGAGCATAACATATATACAAAGTGTACTTATAATCAAGTATTTCCATATAATAATTGTTTACATTGATATTAACCTGGAGGTTTGACTCTCTCGTTTACAATTTTAATAAAAGAACAAAGTTTACTCAATAGTCCAACATTTTTGGAGGAAAATAATTCACTGAATTTGATAATATTTGGTCTTGTAAAACAATATTTCGGAATATACAATTTTCTTTCATTTTTTAATTTTTCACAACATAAAATATAGTGGAACTCATCACCAAGATCATTTTTACATAAAAGACATATTCTTTTAATTCTTTCAATACCTTCCCATCTTCTTTTTTCAATGCGTAATTTAGCAAAAATCTTTTAAAATCTTCTTCTTAATAACCACTGGGCTAGAAAAGCTGAAACTTATGTGGAAGCATCCTTGGGTAGTGTAGATTCTAAATTGTTCAAATCATGACCCGTAGGGGTAGGGCGGGCCACAATGGGGAATCAAAGTTTTACATAGATATATATAGAAAAATCTTTGAAAATCTTTTTCTCAAGAACCACTGGGCCAAAAAAGCTGAAACTTATGTGGGAGCATCCTGGGGTAGTGTAGATTCTAAATTGTTCTAATCCTGACCCCCCGGGATTGGGCGGGGGCAACAATGGGGAATCAAAGTTTTACATAGAAATATGAAGGAATATCTTTGAAAATCTTCTTCTCAAGCACCACTGTGCCAGAAAAGCTGAAATTAAAGTGAAAGCATCCTCAGGTAGTGTAGATTATAGAATTAATCCAACCATGACCCCCGGGGGAAGGGCGGGGCCAAAATTGCGAATCAAAGTATTACTTAGAAATACATAGGAAAAATCTTTGAAAATCTATTCATGAACCACAGGGTCATAAAGCTGAAACTTATGTGGAAGCATCCTGGGGTAGTGTAGATTTCAAATTGTCTAAATTATGATCAGTGGGGTAAGTGGGGTCACAATATGTATTACAAGGGGGAAATCTAGTAAAGAACAGAATGGTCAAAGCTTCTCAGGTGAGCGATGTGGCCCATGGGCCTCTTGTTCTTTTTATAATAACCGTTTTTTTTAAATTTATATTTGGTTTGCACTAATAGGCTTCCGTAAGAAATCAACTCACCTAACTTAAAGAGTTTCACAGAGAAAACAAATAGAAATAGATATATAATATTATATCTTTCGTTTAAAAAGGGTGTCAGATGGTGCAAGAAAGAATCTGGGAAATTCAAGCGCATCCGCCTTCAAGATTCTCCCATTATGACTTTAGTACCTAGCGGCCAATATGGAGGCACTCAACATTCTTTGATATTTTATCACATTACACAAAATGACACAAACTTGGAAATCATGTGTGATATGGAAAGCTATATTTACGATACTGAATGCCGGGAATATAGTCATAACCCGAAAATTCTGATTAACTCAAGCATCGAAACAAAAGGTTGTAAATGTTTTTTTTTTCCCATTTTTTTCTTACTTTTTTTCCATTTATTTCTCTTAAATTTACCTAAAGCGTTATTTTACAGTCATTGTTTAAAATACGAAACATTTTTAAAGCAGGCAATGAATGGAGATTATCACCAATAATAATACACGACAAAGAAGGTATCATCATTCCTCATAATTTCACCATGCAGGGAAGTGGTAGAACAATTCAATTACTCTGTATGGCATCTGCATTCTCTGCAACAGAATTGGCGGTAATCTTGATGTCTTTTATGTTTTTCCTTTTTTATCTCACATCTATTTGAATATAGAAAGGTACATTATTAATCCAATTACCATTATTGAAAGAATCATGAAAATATACACCAGTGATTCTTTACAAACACTATTTATCATTCAAAGTAATATTTTCCTTTTAGAAAATTGCATGTATATTTCCTAGCCCTTGATTTATAGTTCTTCTGGTAAGACATCAGAAGAGCCTAGGCAATAATAAGGTCTCCGTTCGTCTATCTGTGAACAAATTTTCAAAATTCTATTCTCCCTACTATACAGTTTTGGTCTGATTTCAATATCAGAACTCAAGTGGAATACACTAATTCTACATACATAATTCTATTTATCGGATTTGGATTTTGATGAACGTTGTTGTCATGGTTTCTAAGAGCAGACATTTATGTGTTATACTTTCAAAATGTTAGTACTTTTTAAGTTTCGGTTTGATTTCAATATAACTTGGCAAATAAGTAGACTAAAATAAGATTCATCATCCTGAGATATTGATTTTGACTTCGATGAATACTGTTACCACGATGCTATCTTTCAATGGTCCAGTGAGGATCCGGGTTAGAATAGGTCCTCAGTAACCCCTTGCTTGTCGTAAAAGGCGACTAAATGGGGCGGTCTTTCGGATGAGACCGTATAAACCGAGGCCCCGTATCACAGCAGGTGTGGCACGATAAAGATCCCTCCCTGCTCAAAGGCCGTAAGTGCCGAGCATAGGCCTAAATTTGCAGCCCTTCACCGGCAATGGTGACGTCTCCAAATCAGTGAAATATTCTGGAGATGGACGTTAAACAATAATCAATCAATCAATCAATCAATCTATCTATCTATCTATCTTTCAATGAAAAGAGACTAATTGTAAAATCATTATTCTGTTAATTAGTGTTGCAAAGTGTTCAAGTCTACGCGCTACTCTCTTCCTTTGTTTTAAGTACAAACTAGTAGTGCTACATGTACATTCTCGACAGAGACTTCTTGTTATTAATAGGTATTGAACTGGTGTGTGAGAAAGAATGACCAAGTAATCTGGAGCAAAATTGTTCTTCAAGAAGAGGAATTAAAAGCTTCTGGAAACAATTCCGTAGAATCGGTAAAATTCAGCAGGATAGTCTACCATATAACACAATACGACAGAGCAGTCAATTTCCGGTGTGAAATTTCGAAATCTTCATTGAACGCATGTGGATCTGGACTGAATTTCGTTAATGTGACAATATCGAATAAGAAAGGTATATAAATTTTGATTTTTAAAATGCTTGTAAAAGAATGTTATTGGTATATAAAATACTAATTTTCACAAAATTCATTATTTTGCCGTACCGTGAACTGTAAATGCATTTTAGATGAAACCCCGCGCAAGCGAGGGGGGATTGATTTTTTTACTTTAGACAGAAAATTTTCAAAAAAGTATCTTAGATTATAGTTTCTACAGGCATGATACAAAGGCTGTGTAGAAAAAACGAAAATGTGTCGAATAAATAACAGCACTAGTTAAATGTGAAAAATTAAAATGCAATAGTTCTACCTCATAAATTAAATTCAAACAAATATCACATAGTTTAATTTATTTTTTTCTTTTCATTTTGTTTGCATTTTATTTTTACTAGATAAATTATTGAATATAACTAAAAAAAAGAACCTCGTATTTGTTGCCGTGTTGCGCTGAGCTGTGCATTTTATGTATAAATTTATTTATGCAACTTATTTGAAGAATTTCAATATATGATGAACATGAAGAATTCATAGTGGATTTTTTTAAATTGAATTACCATTTTCCGATGCCCTTGTCATGTGCTTTATATGAAAAGACATGTCGCCCGAGGATCACAGTGATAAAGCATCTGCTCTAGAGGCGTGGATTAAGTAGTTGATCTACATTACGGGGTTCAAATCTCACCATGGGACGTGGAGATCGGTCCTTCGGATTAGACCGTATCAACCAAGGTCTATGATGCAGTAGATGTTGGCACGAAGATCTCTCACTGTTCAATGGCCCTGAGTGTCAAGTAATGAATACTAAAAATTTATAGCTCTCCACTGGCAAGTGGTGGTGTCTCCATATGAGTGAAAACTTTTTAGATTGAAGTTAAACAACAAACAAACAATCATTTAGCAGTTTACTTGAGTTAGCGGAAGATGCACTCCGTGAAAGGGGTTAAATGATATAAAAAGCAAAATGTAGGACATTTACAGTACATTTCACTAAAAGTAATAATTTTATATCATTTACTAGCGTGATTTTTATCAAAATAAATGTTTTTCTTAAAAGGCAAAATTCCACTTACTACTGAGAAGCAGGAAACTACAACTGCTAGTACCACAGTATTACCATCGACCTCAAGTGAACACCAGATATCCAGTACTGTAACAGTTTTGGCTGCTTTTTCGGTGTATTTTGCCGTGCCTTGAATTGCAAATGCATTTTAGATGAAATCTCGTACAAGGGGAGGGGGGGGGGGTCAGTTTTATTTACTGTAGACAGAATTTTTTTTTTTAAAGTATCTTATAGTTTCAACAGGCATGACACAAAAGACTGTACATGTATGTAGAAAAAACGAAAAATGTGTGGAATAAATCACAACATCAGTAAAATGTGAAACTTAAAGGTCAAGTATAATATTTTTGTGAAAATTCATAATTATTCATTATTTTCAGCCTCTGGAGCAATATGAATGACATTCTGAGGTCTATTTATTTTTTTGTCACCAATTTCCATCACTAATAGTCGTTTAAACTTACCTGTGTGACAAGTTGACCATTTATTGCAAATCGCTTATCTCCCTTGTTGAGTGACGTCATCAGAGACAGCGTGAAATAGGAAACTTGTACATGCTATTTTACCGTGTTTGGAACATTATTGTTTGCGAGATATGGCCATGTGGGCTTTTAACTGTACCAATAAATCGAACATGACATGAGTATATATTTAAATTCTTACGCACCTGAAATTGATGGAAATATGGACATTCAATTTAAAAAGAAATGGCTTTGAGCCCAATAAACACTATAATATAAGCGACTTTTTACAAAGACCAGTTTATGCTGCATTTTGATTAATAATAAAATTATCTCACGAATTTCTTGGTTTTATTTTAAATTTAAATTGCATTTTACAATTTGTCAGTTTAGGTATTTATAGCCGCAATACTGTTTTGAGGGAAAGTTTTTTTTATTCTTGTTACAGTACTCAACAAGAAAACATTGATGTAACCATCAATTGTCGCCCGGGAAATATATAAAGTAAACATAGAAAATGAGTCTTGTTCATCAAACCATATGTGTGAAAAGGCATGCGTCTAATTAATGAAGAAGTATTCGCAAATATTTTGAAAACTTGAAGTCGGATAAAAATCAATCAAAAACGATACCATTTTAAACTTGATTAATTCCTCGAGTAAATATTGGCTGCATTTAAATATAAATTGAAGTTAGACACACGCATCACCTATATTTAAAAATGTATTACTTTTCAATTTTAAAATATAAAACACCATCTGTGCAGAGTACGTTTTTATCCGAGAAGTAAAATTCAATGTTCTAAAAAAAGGGACCTGTCGTTTTTTCTATAGTAAATGATAAGCAAATTTAGTTATTTAATATGAAAAACATATATATTTTTACAGATTAACTTTATGGAAGAACATATATTATGTATCTCGTAATTTATAAACGGAAAGGACAGTCTGATTAACAATTTTTTTAATGTTTAGAAAACCTTTAATTTTAAATAACTACTCCCACCCCAATCCCCATACACCAACACTTAAACTTATATGTATAGAGCAGCCCGGTCCTCCGGGCTGCAACAAGATCAGAAACCTGACGATTGGTTCATGTACTTTGCCCCTCCCCCCCCCCCCTGAAACTTGCCCCCCCCCCCCCCCCCTGAAAATAAATAAAAATAAGCAAAACTGATATACATGAATTCCTTGTCCGTCATTCCAATACTTCGATATTTTATATTTTCCGCTTATGTCCAGTTTTAGATATTGGCCCTTTACATTAGAGCATGCAATCGGTATATATATAAAAACGGAAGGTGTTGTATAATAGACAAGGCATTTATTATCTGCCAAATAATCGTGTCTAAAAAAATCGCAGTTGGGATGGGGTATGTCCCGGAAATCCAGAACGTTCTGTTTTAGTATCAGAGGGTATGAATTTATAAAAGGCTTAAACTAGCCTTCTTTCCCCTTAAATTTTGGATTTTTCGGTTGTAATACTTTATGAACATATCATAGAAAAAATATTATTTTAAAGTAAATCATATCCGACGATGACGTGATTTCTTTTGTTCCGTTCATTATAGAATTAAAAAAATCGCCGTGTGCCCAGTTCAATGGTTATGCAATGTAAAAAAAAAAAAAAAAGAATTCTATACTTTTTCACTATGTAAAAGTCCTGGTCCTATATGATGAATAAGAAACAACACATAAAATCAACTTGATTTTCCGCAGTTAAATATTTTTTTGCGGAAATATTGAGCACACTCAGTAAAAGCATAGTTTATGTCTCTGGCATTGAATACATGTATGTACATTCGTTAGCTTCTGCGATGATCCCTTGTCAGTTGTGGTATTTTAATATCCACTTTCACTATTCGGCTTCGGACGAAACAGAATCGGTCGAAGAAGAATAATCAATTTGCTTACTTTTTTACTCAAATATACAAAGCCTATTCTTAATAGACAGATCTACGCATAACTCTGATATATCATCATTTCTGTTCCTCCAAATTTGCCTTAATTTTAGATAATCAAGAGCACTTTTTACTGTACATATGTAACTAGATTTTGTCGAGTGTCTCTAATGACGTCACAAAAAGGGGAAGTAACTCTATTGATGAACGTTATTTTTAGCGATATTTGAACAGGTAAATAAAGAAAACAACGAGGTTTAAAATTAAACGAATATTGTAATTCCTTCAGTTTAACCATTGTTTACAACATATATTATATACAAGTATATCTATTTCCTTGATATTTGACCTTTAAAAATGCAACAGTTCTAATTCTTTTAATATTTGAACAAATACTACATACATTACATGTATTTTTTCTCTCTAGCATGTTTGCATTTTAGTGTTACTAAATAATTATAGAATATTACTCAATAAAAAGTACCTCGTAATTGTTGCCATACAGTAATTAGCCGAGTTGTACATTTTATGTATAAATTTATCTATGCTACTTATTTGAAGACTTTCAAATGAATATAGGATGAACATGAAGTTTGCAGTATATTTTACCAAAATTAAGTAATCATTTTTATCATTTTTATAAGCGTTATTAACTTATTATTATCACAATAAATGTTTTTCTTTAAAGACAGGATTCCACCTATTACTGAGAACCAGAAAACTACAACTGCTAGTACCACAGTATTATCACCGACTTCAACTGAACACCAAATATCCAGTATTGTAACAGTTTTGGCTGTTTTTTCAGTGTTGCTGTTTGTCCTACTGGCATTAGTTATTCTGTTTGCGATTACGGCATATAGAAGAGAGAAAACTACAGTATTTGGTAGATTTTTATATTAGTTCATACATATTTTTTTACATCATAATTGTTCTTATTACACTGTACTATAATTGTGTTCATTAATATTATTTAAAAAAATAAAAGAATATTTCTAAACGTTGATTTCTTTTTAAGGTTTTATAATCAGGATAAAACGGTAAGTAATTGTGGAATCAAATTGCATGCATGAAAGAGATAAGCTTACTGAGATTCGGTTTTAAAATGAAAACAATTAATAAAATTGAACTCTGGAAAGATTTCTCAGAGTACGGTTTTTGTTTCATTGTTAATGATGGGACAGAAAACTGATTTAAAACCATTTATAATTTTAGTGAAAATGAGGAAAATGAAGAAATAAAGGGAATTGAGAACAAAACAAACAACCGTAAGGAATTTGAAACATTCTAAGAAATTCAAGTAGAGTTGATTTTCTTATTCATTGTGTTTTGATTGTTTTTCTGTCTATAAGAACATTTGAGAAAAAAAGATAAATCAACCATGAAAATTTTGTTTGCTAATAAATTTTTTTTAAGTGACTATCAAATGAATATTTTTTCTCTTTTATCCACAGTACTTTCAAAAGGAAGAGGGTTAGTATAGTTTTTTAAATGCCTTTAATAATTTTCTAAAACCACGGGTAAACTATTTCATTGATAATTATTAGTATCATATCAATGCATAATATTCTCTCCTTACTAAAAGGTATTTGTTTCAAGACACAATACAACTGATGTTGAAAAATAAAAAAAAAATGAATTTGTTCTAATCAAACATTCTATTGTACGCCAATAGATATGAGGCTATCATTTGCCCCTGTCATAGACATTTTAAAGAGTTTAAAGGATATAGTATACATGTATAAAGTTATGTTGTTCTCTTGCCGTACGATGGTCTGTAATCGATTTATCATAATACTGTATACAGGGAAATATTCGCTTCCGTTTTATTTTCGCCCCGTTCGCCTTTACATCGTTTGGGCGAATTTAAAAAGGTGCGAATTCGAAATATACAATATATTTTCTTAAACAAAACTGTGACGGGGCGAATTTAAAACTGGGTAAAATTGGCTGCAAGTGTGAAAGGGCGAAAATAAAACGGGGCGAAAATAACCCTGTATACAGTACTTCTTCTATAGTAATTTTTTTCCTTTAAATTCTTTTAAAACTGTTCTGTGATGTTTGAATGTTCTTTACGTAGCAATCACCTATATTTGAAGCAATTTAAATTTAACTTTAAAAACAGATATATCACTCGATAGTTAAGTACGCCCAATGTTAAGTTGGTACATAATTTCCATGACCATTGTTAAAATTTTAATATTAAGGCTTAATAACGTGTGGAATACATAATGAACCATGTTCAGTTAAATAAAGGTCGTACAGAATCAAATTCAGGTCTGTTATTATAGTTGCTCTATGTATGTATACATGCACAGTATGCGAAAGAACACATAACAATAGAGCTTGAATATGTACTTCAAGTTTTCATTTGATTTTACGAAATCTTAGATCAATTTAAAGGTACATAATTTGTTAAGAGACACTTTACTCCTGTAGTCTCATATATTTACACATCAGTAGAGAAACTGTCTCAATGGATGCTTCTTGTTGACTTTTTTGTTTTTCATAAATTATAAATGATATTTGTAAAATAGTAATTTTAAAATAGTTTAAAGCTTGTTTACACTTCCGTTTACACTACAACGATGTGTTAACACTCATGATATTATATTTTTCCCAAAAATAAAGGTATATTTACATAATGTAATCAAAGTGATTAGTTTTACAATTACAAATGTGTATGTTCCAGAAAAAAAGATAATAAAACAGCGATCAATGTTGGTTTTGAAGGACAGGGTTTTTACGAAAATGAAGTTTTGAAAAGCGAAAATGCAAGAAAAACACCGACAGGAAAAACTGAGTACGAATCGTAAGTAACACTTTAAATTAATGAAGAAATAATTCAAGCCTCACATCTCATAATGATATGCAAAAAGAATTTCCTTTCAAATAAATTTAAATACACATGTATAATACATTCAAAAAGGCATCCATAAAGGAAATGTAGGGATAGTTTTGATATCATTGCTTGTAAGTCGATACAATATTTATACATTTTATGCACAATATTTTCAAAACATGATAGGACTAAAAATTGTTTAGTTTTTGTAATGATTAAAAAAAATTTCTTTAGATACAAATATGAGGAACTGCAAGTTAAAGAGAAAGAACAGGATTATGACGAACTGAATTTGACCAAAATATAAAAGAAAGACATTTTAAAGAAACATTGCGGGCAGTGCTGACAAAAAATATATTTAAACAGATGTGATAAAAAATATTTGTGACAGTTAAGCACTTTGTGCCTTCTTTTTTTTTTTATTCATCTGCTTTTTTCCGTTTTCATCAATCTAGATTAGCTTTGAAAACAATTTGGATTTTCAAATAATTATTTTTTGTTTGTTTTATAGTTCATAAATAACAACATATTAAAAGCTGCAAAGTCTACGAACGATTTCATTCATTTCCTGTATTGTATCTCACCAGTAGTTGTGCTCTTTGAAGATTTTTAATAAAACAAATATATTTACTATGTTGTGTTTTTTAATATTAAAATTCCGAAAAAAAAGTGGCCATTAAGGATATCTATTTGGGAAACATCATTTGATCCACCCTTTGAAATCAGTGCGTCTTATTGAAGGATCTAGAGTTCTAAATCCTTTCAGAAAGATTATTTGATTGATTTTATATTGTTTAACGTCCCTCTCGAGAATTTTTCACTCATATATGGAGACGCCACCATTTGCCGGTGGAGAGCTGCAAATTGTGTCCTTTACTCGGCACTCAGGGCCATTGAACAGGGAGGGATCTTTTTCGTGCCAGCACCTACTGTGACACGGGACCTCGGTTTATACGGTCTCATCCGAAGGAGCGGTCTTCACGTCCTGCAGTGGGATTCGAACCTGCGACGTAAGGATTGACTCCTTACTTCGCGTCTCTAGAGCAGACGCTCTAACCACTGCGCTACGCTGGCGAACTTTGTTAAACAAATATATATTATATATAATATGAATTTATATTTATAATATTAAGTCAATAAGGAACAAGTAAAAGAGCAAAAGAGAAAAACCGAATTTTTCAACATCCTTTTTTGGTTATGTACTTGGGTGTGTTATGGATGGGATCTGTGTCCATTTCAGTCTATTTATGTCCTTTCTTCTAAATGCCTTCATAATTTCTGTTTCCCAATAAAACTTTGTAAAGAATCTCGCATGGTGTACTACCTTTTCCTTTATAGAACTGTTTATTACTGGTGCAACAGTTTTCGTATAACAACTCTCCTTTTTGGAAGAAAGTTATAGGCCTCGATCATGTCCAACAACCATGTAAAATCATGTCTGGATGTCCAACATTGCAGTTCTTTGTGATCAGAGTTCCTCTCCTAGATGAACTGCTGACATGACTCTCGAGTCTCATCTCCCCATGCGTCCTTGAGAGGTCACTCTGGGGTCGACAAATGGTCGTCTGCTTCAGCAATAAAATATGACAAAGGACTTGTGGAAAGGCTACTAGTATGTTCTGCCGAAAGAAAACCTATGCTTATATAAGGTCTCTCATTTTGCATGACTGTTATCCAGGGATATACGAGCTTAAAGCGAGAAGTGAAAAGTACTAGCTTGAAATAAAGATACCACAGAGTCTGACACATAGGTTTTATATTTGGATATTTTACAAGAAAAATACACAAAGGTTTATTATTAAAATTAGAATAAGTTCAACTTTAAAGGGGCTGGGTGGTTATGGCCATTTTCAGACTATTTTGATCTCCTTTAGAAGAAGAGTTTCATATACAGATATACAAAAATGATCAAATTTTAAAACTAAGCTGTATGAAATTTTTCTATGCCAAATTATAGTTTACTGCTTGAAATATCATATATAAAAAATTGAATGTATAAAAACGTTATATCTGATGGTTATAATTAATTTGTTGACCCCCAGCTTCGTGAATCTGTTTAATAGTTTTTGGAAATTCCTTTCTTATATTTTATTCACATACAAAATTTATTCACTAAATTCACTAGTCACACTGAAGGGTTTCCGTCGAGAAATCAACAAAAGTATACAGGAAACACTAAAACTATTCAGAAATCAACAAAACTATAGCGAAATCAACAAATCTGTACAGATACCCCGCGTGGCGAAGTGGTTAGAGCATTTGCTCCACAGTCGCAGAGTGGGTCTCGAATCAAAATGTGGGACTTGAAGACCGGTCCTTCGGATGAGAGGTTATAAACCGAAGAGCCGGCACGAGAAAGATCTCTCCCTGCTCAATTGGCTGAATGCTGAGTATCGGACAAAATTTGCAGTTCTCCACCGGCGAGTGGTCGCGTCTCCATATGAGTGAAAAATTCTGGAGAGGGACGTCAAACAACAATCAAACAAACAAACAGAAACTAAACACACACACACCAAAATAAACAAATTTATCAACTTTAATGCAAAAATATTCTCCACGATTTAAATTCATTATTTAAATTGTTTGGCTTAACGTTCGCTGTCTTGCAGAATTCAGACGTTAATTCAAATATCGGAATGCAGGTAAGTTAATTTCTTGTTACGAGAGATTGTTTGAATGGGAGAGCAATGCAAATGTTTTCATGTTTTCTTTTGAAAGCATTAGTAGTCTGCTCTTATGTTAGCAAAGATATTCTTTCTTTGAGATTTTATACATGCGTGATATTCTTCCTTGAATTCATACGCAACGCAACCTACTGATAATTTTTCAAGATATTCTAAATTTTGCAATACATGTTCTTAGACAAAAAATCAGCATGCATTACCAGGGGTTTTGAAAAGATAGCAAATTTGTGAATTTCTTTTCAAAGTGCACAAAAATTACAAAACATATATTCCAGATTTTTTTTCATCAAAAATAGTTTTATAAGAGGTGTACAAATCCATATATAGACAATAAAAGTAGTGCACACGGGTCCTTCGTTTAGTGGAACTCTTCAACTCCAGGGAAGAACCCAATAAAGTTCAAACTACATTGCGTATGACCTTAAATAAAAACTCTTTCCCTCATAGACTTTAATGCAGCCTTTGTTAATTAACTACTGCTTAGATAACTTCTTCGCGGGTAATTCTTTTTCAACTTTATGTTACGACTTACGGCTTTATATGTTTAGCGGCGTAACATTGTGGGGCTCCTTAATCTGAATGTTGAACGAAAGACAACAGGATATAATTTGTTTTTAACATTTTATTAGATTTTATTCAATGAACATACAAAAATACTCTTCTTTGGCTCTGCGGTCCTCACCTGAAATAAAAACA
>PRKT01002187.1:0-22364 GCA_003671525.1 Saccostrea glomerata | reverse complement strand
TTCTTGGGCTTTCCCGGGAAACCTCTCGAGGTATATTGACATGTATATAATAAACGCGGTAGTCCAAATGTGTATATTATTTATTGACTTCAAACGTTGTTTTTCGACAACTAATTGGCCATTTTTGATCACCAGTTCCCCAGTAATGTTAGGGTCCGTCCTTAGGTCATGAGCCTGTTTTAACAATAATGCCAAATCTATGTAAGAACCTGCCCATATTTTTTCTCGAATGGCTACAGGCACATGGCTGCCTATAGGGTCACAAATACTAATTTCTGTCGATGGGCGACTGCTTGTAACCTGTATCTGTTCCCCAGTCGAAAGACCCCCTATACATTGAGCTACTGAATTAAACGAGCCCAACTGATTCGTGTCCAAGCTTCTCGCTTCATGCAAATTTTTATTGAAATCAATGTTTATACCTTGCCCTGCGCCCTTGTCCGGCTGTGTCGGACCCTGTACCGTCTGGTTACTGGCGCTTTCATCTAATAAAGGTACTGCCGGTGCTGCCTCACTCTCTGGATTGTCTGAATTCAGGGGCCCATCCGAGCTTTGATTTTGAGCTTCAACCAACCGTCTGCTCGGTTTTCTTTTTCTTTTTGAACTACCATCGGAGCTTCTTTGTCCCTCCTTACGCCCCCTCTTTCTTGTTTTTGGAGGCATGATTAGATTCGATGACAGTGGATAACTGGATATATTGGACTAAAAGATCTTGAAATATTTTAAAGATGTCCAGCTGCTTCCATGCTCTCTTTCTAGAATATTCTAAATCAGTATCACTGAGGGCTTGATTTAATTTACTCAATGTATATAACATTCATGGTCTTACGAAAGCTTGAAATTGTTTCATCGGGAATAAGGCTACAAGAGTTATCGTGCTTACACTGGAATTAAAGGCATTTATCACAATATGGTGATAAATGCAATTAAGTTATATACTGGTACAACTGAATCTCACTCGACTAAAACCATATGCAATAACATCATTCAGTTACAGGACTCCCATGGAAGTAGGTCAGTGTTAGGTCATAGGTAAGTTATACTCCTTTTGGCTATAAATTAAGTGTTAAAGCATAGGAAATGTATAACATACAACATGGAATGCGTATGGCTAAACAGGATATTTGATCCAATGTGGAAGTTACATGCGGATTATCATAATTCGTATACATGTATCAATGTACTTTATTCAATCTTGCCACACACAAACATGTTTATCCTGCAGAACCAAGGCGCTAAATGTAATTCCGGCCAAGTTCATGTGGATACATGAATTAGTTAATACGTTTTCCGTGCCATATAAGATGATGCTTGTATATTATTGGTTTACATTCCTCTTATTTAATTACAGTAATTGCCCCTAGCTTCATTAAATAAAAGGGGAGGAATGTAGTGAAATTGTGTAGGTAAATATATTCCCTATGACCTATCACCCTTACCTCATAGCCATCCACCCGTGCTGGCCAGCACGCTTCCTATCGTCAGTCCAGTCCAGTCCTTAAACCAGTCACCACGTGTGTGTGTTACCTGTTTCCTTTACTTGTTGTATACCTGTACCGTTTACCAATATGTAGAACTTGGTTTTCCGTCGTCACCTTAGTTATTTACTACTTTAAGCTAGACGACATTAGTACATAGTAAAATGTTCATATTTTACTACAATACAGACTGTAAATGTGCGGGAGATTTTATTAATACTGAAGCTTGTAAACTTAACCGGTTAACGTAGGACTTATTCACGGCAATGTATGGGAACCAGTCTTAAAGGTAAGGAAAATTCCACCAAGTAAACAACAAAGAAAGGGATTTGGAGTGTTTTCAGTTGTAAACATTATGTGCGACGGTGACTGCAAGGTAATACAAGTATCTTATTTGTTGCGAATAATTCGTTTCATTTTATTATGAAAATTTGTCCGTCCCAACACTGGCAGAAATATAATTAATCTGACTTAAAAATTCCTTCCTCTGTTCCCCTTAGTACATGTAACACTCTTCGCTCTCATCTTTTTAAAAAAAAAATATTGTATATTTTTTGTAGAAACTAGGAATGTGGAGCTAATGCATGCTGCTAAGGATGGAAAGGTCTTGTGTTTATTTGGTTGTGCCTGAGACACCAGTCACAATTGTACTTTATTTCCATTTTAGGTAATGTCTTGTGAGTTTTTTCAAGTAGAGGGAACAATGCATTTTTCATTCAATATAAATGTAAAATTCTAGAGATAACTTTCATTTCATAATATTAAGGATGACAGTAAAATAGGCTATAAGTCAAATATTCACAAGGGGCAATTTGTTATCCATACCAAATGTTGGTCTTTTGAGTGTCAATTCCTCACACAAATCTTCCTTAGGATGTATATAAGATTGGTGGATCAATGCGTTTTTATATTGATACTTACAGCAACTTTTATTTACTCTTTTCTAATGTTTATTGGCGATATTTTAAGAAATTAATTTGATCGATAAACAAGGAAAAGTGATTTTTTTTCCTATTTAAATGACCAGAACAGTTTAAATACAGCTTATTTGCATATTTGTAATAATGGTCTGTTCAAAATCTCATCAATACATTTATTTTCTTACAGGGAGAATATGGGCTGATTATCAAGTCTGTGAATGATCACATACAGCGAGGAGCAGAAAACATATACTCTAATCAATAGAAAACCGTCAATACGGGACTTGGGTAAAATGATAAAAGTTTATCACCATGTTTATGCTACATTGACGAAAAACATTTAAAGTTTTTTGTTTTGTACATTATTAAGTTTACTTGTAAACTTAAAGGATCATATTTCATTGGAGTTGATTCATAATAATGTTTTTGTTACAGAGCAACATTTCGGATGAAAATTTCGCGATACATGCATATGTTGCTAAGTAACATTTTGAGACCTTATTTGTCGGACGAACATGTTTTATAGATTTAAGAAAAGTCACTGTTATAATTTCATTGTTTATAATTCATATATGACAAACAAATATAGAAAAAAAACATTGAAAATAAAAGAAATGAATTATGCTACTACTTTTATGTCTTTGCTCGGGTATTTTTATCGATCGATATTTAAAAATAATGAATATTATATCTATTTTTGCTTGATCGTAAATCTTATAGATCATGAAAAGCGGAAAAAACATGTACTATGTTACAAAATAAAAAAAGTGTAATGAAGAAAAATTATTTATGTATTTTAGAATTGTCTGAAAGAAAAAGAAAAAGTGTGTAAATCATAATTGATAGTCTTGCGTTATCTTGTCCACTAGGTCAACATTTGATCTCAGAAAGCTCAGAATTTCCCATCCTCTTCCCCCCCCCCTCTCTCTCTCTCTCTCTGTGTGTGTGAAATATAGATATTTTTATTAGTTTTGGTGGTATTTATTGAGGTAGTTCTGAAAAAATCTTGGAGAAGAGGTCTTTAATGAGCTCACCTAGCTTATACTTTTAGTAAATGTTTATTTATCATATTTAACTGCTTCATTATTTTGTTTTGATAAAATATAGTCAACAATAACAAAATATATAGTGCTCGAATGTGCACAGAGTACCATTGAACGACGCAGAGTAAAAAAAAATTGAAGTTTTTATTAAAAATTACACAAGTTTTTTTTTTTTTTTTTTTTTTTTCGAAAATATAAATTTGAAATAGAGAACATTTTGTTGAAATTTTCCCTTATTCTATTCCAAAATCTCTTCCATAGTCTTTCCAAAGAATCAAAGCATTTGTTTAATTTTCCAAACTTTCCGAGCATTCAATATAGGAGATGGGTAAACACATCACATGAAAATTAGCGACGTCAGATGAAGTTGCAGCGCACCGGAGAGCAGTTCATATTGATTTAGATGTTGGATTGACACCCGGAGAGACTTAAAATGGACGCAGAAGAAAAAAAAGAGTCCAAGGATGGTAAAAACTTACGGACAAACTGTTATTGTAATTAGCAAAAGATGCTTACACTGTCAGCTGACCATGCATGTCTATTAATTAAATGGTGAAGAAATTTTTGTTCCTCCTTACTATTTGAACTTTAAATCGCATGATTGTGCCAGATTATTTTTTCAAAATTTTATGGAGATTCACGGATCATATTTGATCGTAGAAATCCATATATTCCTGCGAATGATAGTCCAGGCGCGTAGCCAGGCGTACGTTTGTGCGCAAAAACGTCCACATCATTTTTGAAAAGGGGGGTGGGGGAATGGGTAATGATAATTTCATGGCTTTTAAACTCTTAAACGCCCGAGTAGGCAGGGGATTTAGGGGCCGACTTCAAGCCCAAAGTGGATCCAGTGAAAAACATTTTGGGAGGGAGGAGCTAGTGAATTTTCTGCGATTTGGATGTACATAATCAATCCTCCTGATTGCATTTGTATTATTTAACGTTACTCTAAATCTTAATTATTTTTTATTTTCAAAATTATTAATTTTATTCAAAACATATTTATTAATTTTAATTACTTATTGCGAAATGATGTGTGACGTTTAAGAGCCATGAAATTATCATTACCAATCCCCCCCCCCCCCGTTCAAAAATGATGTGGATGTTTTTGCGTACAAACGTACGCCTTGCGAAAATTTGGAATAAAAAGTAATTTTCTATGAGTTAAAACCATATATGGCAACGGCGAGGTACAGAACTGTTATGCCAAAGTTATTTTTGAAAGGCGATAGACTGGAGTGCGTTCCGGTCCTTTGCCATTTGGGTTGATTATTGCCGCAAAATCTTGGTCATGATATATTGGTAGAGTTTTTAAACAATGCAAATAAAAAATTAGGCCTTTAAGAAATTTTTGTTCAAAATGGGTAGAAAAAAAAATAACGAAACGGAATATTACATTCATCAGACATGTGCTTGAATATGCTTCTATCGTTTGGATGGTTACTCGAAACAAGATGCAGGAAAAACCTTCTTAAAAAAGTACAATTAACCGCTGCTTGAAATATAACCGGACATCATATTTTTGTGTATTGAGAAGCACTTTCTGCTGAAACTTGGTGGGAAACTTTAAAAACCAAACAATATACTCCTAAAATGATTACTATGTTCAAAATTCAGGCGGGACAAGTACTGGAATATTTGAAAGGCATTGTCCCAAATAAGCATAGACATGTATCCACATATAATACTCATAACAACCGAGGTTTTATCATTCCAATGGGGTAGATAAGAACAATTCAGAAACTCATTCGTACCTGAAGCTCCAAAACAATGGAATTTATTAAAGACAGAGAAGCCGTTTCAATCAAAACATTTTGTAAAAACTTATAGCAAAAATTGATAATCCACCATCATACTTCTCTTTTGGTAAACGATACGCAAATATCATTCATACCAAATTAAGGCATTACTGTATATTTAACCATGATCTATATAAACGAAACATTGTAAGTTGTCTAGTATGCTTATTTGGAAAAAAATGAAAATGTGTACCATTTCTTTCTTGCATACACAAATTATTCAAATGCTAGAAGTAGTATTTCAATTGGATATCAATAAACTATGTTCAAAACAGAATAAGCTCACTTAATAAGCTTTTCAGCTCAGATGGTCTTAATAATGAAAATGATAAGAGAATAGATGTCTGTCTTCAGGACTTAGAAATTGGACGCATGGAAATACCGAATATAGGACCAGTTGCGTAGAAGGAATAAGCAACACCCATTAACATGTTAATAGTTGATATACATAGATTCAAGTAGAAGGCAATCATATAATAATGATCGTAATTCTATCATTTCAATGAGGAAACATTCGTATTAAATGGAAAAAAAATTCTTTAAAACATTTAACAAACAAAAAACTTGAAAAGGAGATAGGATACAGTGAGTAGGATTGTATGGCTACTGTGGACTTTTCCCTCCTAAGTTTACTTCCTGGATTAATTAGGTGATAGAAGAGTGTTTTGTAAACGGCTAACTTTTTATTCACAATTTTGGAATACATGTCAAATCATTACAAAAGGACTTTTTATAGAAAAAAATTTCATTACTATAAATCATTCGTAATACAGCAAGAGTAGTTTCCATTCAGAGTGCATATACGTTGTATTGGTGTAAATAGATTTAAATTTTATGCTTGAAATTAAAAATGGATTAGCGTTGAACACTTAAATGTGTCGACAATAAGTATGTTCTTTTATCTATGTGTTTTACTTCCTTGTACGGCGTAATGGAGATTTGCTTTTGACATGATGATCATTGGTGTAACAATCGTTGTTCCTGTGTTTATAACTGTATTTTGCTACGGTAAGTTCTTGTCGTCTGTGCATATTCATGTTATAATGTTGAGTATCTTCTGATAAACGAACATACAAAGCACATAGTTCCATTTCTAATTTTCTTCTCTGTTATAACTCTTTGAATGTAAGCGGAGTTGATTTCTTGATAATTCTACCGGAATGTTAATTAAGCAGGTCGACAGGTCAGGAGCTAAGGAGGTCTAATATAGATGCAAATCTCGTGCGCATCTGTCTCTGTGCAGTGAATTTCAAAAAGTGTGAGAAGCACAGTAAAAGTAAGAAAAAAATAGTTCGATCAAATAATGTTTGTAAAAGCTGTTGTAACTGCTATCTGTAAAGAAAATTTTACCACGGTTATTTATGTCGACAAAATAGATTAAGAATGATTGGCAGTTTTTGTCATGGCTTTATTGATTAATAGTCAAATTAATCATCAATACAATCAATAGTCAAAATCAATCATCAATACAGTCAATAGTCAAATCAAAATCAATACAATGAATACAATGATGTACACAAGGTATCTCTACAATGATGTACATAAAGTATCAATTCAATGATGTACATAAAGTGTATATTGAATAATTAATACACAATGGGTACAATGATATTCAATGATAAACAATGATATTCAATCAATGATGTACACAAAGTGTATACATGTATTTACACAATGGGTACAATGATATTCAATGATATGCATTGATATGCAATGTTATGCAATAATATACAATAATATTCAATGATATACAATGATATTCAATGATAAATGAATTGCAATGAGCAGGTAGCAATGTATTACAAAGACAATGGTCTACGTCGACTTTATCAATAGTATATGACGTAGAATCAATAGCAATGGCACAATGACGGAAGCTCAATTATTGGCCACTGGCCCTGGAAGATAACAGAATCAGCAGCTAGCTTCTAGCAAAATTCGATTCAGCATTAAAAAAACAGTCTGTAAGAAGACCATATACTTTGCATTTCAATGAGACGTAAAAAAGCCATGACGCTAACGGGTTCTTTTGGTAGCCAAGGGAACGGAAGTCATGGGTCCTATCGCTCGTATCCAAGGAGGGCGGAAATGGATTCTTTTGCTTCAGGACAAGGTAATGGATGTAATGGATTCTTCTGCTGGTAGCCAAAGGAATGGATGAAGTGGATCCTTCTGTTGGTGGCCAAAGGAATGGATGTAATGGATTCTTCTGCTGGTAGCCAAGAGAATGGATGTTAACTGAAAAAGGAAATCAAAGACAGCAGCAACATTTTGTTGACACAAGAGAACACTTCATCAAAATCTTGTAAATTGGGAGAGGTGGGTGGGATGCTGAGCTTCAATGGATGACGGAAGATGGAAAGGAAGAGCAAATGCACATGCGTAATGGATGTGGCTAAATAAAGCCAGTGCATTTGAGTGAGAGTTATCTCCCCTGAACTTTTTATCTCTATTTGTCTCCATAACGGGACTTAACTCATATTGAGTTAAGTCGGATTATGTCGACAAAATAGATTAAGAATGATTGACAATTTTTGTCATGGCTTTATTGATTAATAGTCAAATTAATCATCAATACAATCAATAGTCAAAATCAATCATCAATACAATCAATAGTCAAATCAAAATATATTCAATGAATACAATGATGTACACAAGGTATCTCTACAATGATGTACATAAAGTATCAATTCAATGATGTACATAAAGTGTATATTGAATAATTAATACACAATGGGTACAATGATATTCAATGATAAACAATGATATTCAATCAATGATGTACACAAAGTGTATACATGTATTTACACAATGGGTACAATGATATTCAATGATATGCTTTGATATGCAATGTTATGCAATAATATACAATGATATTCAATGATATACAATGATATTCAATGATAAATGAATTGCAATGAGCAGGTAGCAATGTATTACAAAGACAATGGTCTACGTCGACTTTATCAATAGTATATGACGTAGAATCAATAGCAATGGCACAATGACGGAAGCTCAATTATTGGCCACTGGCCCTGGAAGATAACAGAATCAGCGGCGAGCTTCTAGCAAAATTCGGCCATATGTCTTCACATGGGAGCTAATAAAGCGCTGCATGTGAAGACATCCGCCACATGCGGCAAATTTTGCCTATGCCATGACAAAACTGCTATTTATTACAATTATGTAAAATTAATTACTGCTTGATATATATGCAGTATACCGTAGAACTAGGGAAATTTATACGAAGATCAATAATATATGTAATAATGATATCGATAACTTTTCAATAGATCAATAGTTGCGAAGATCAATAATATATGTAATGATCAATAACTAAATGGAAATGATAGGTAGCACTGCAAATTTTGACAAATTATTTTGATTATATCACACTGAATGGTATAGAGAATAATGGTAGAATGTGCTATATGGGAAAGGTGAACACCCTGGATACAATTTTGATTAGCCCTGTTGAATATTAGGGTAGTGACTTTACCCCCATCTCTTGTGGCAATGAACCAATATAATAAGCTATTTATCCTAATGCAAGCCTTGTATGACAACATGTGCCTGAAATAATTTCTTGGCAGTATTTGTGACCCAAAAATTTTTAACCTTTATTAAACATAATGAAAACAAGACAGACAATTTCATGAACTATTGTAGATGGCAAAGGGACATGGAACCAATACTATTACCCACAATGAATCATTATGACATGTGGGTTGTTGTATTATGACACCAGAGTTCGAATATTTGAATGGTGGGACCTTTTTCCAGGTCATTTCTTGTTGACCAAACCATCTGATATGGATGTTGTATTGTTCTAAGTCGCATTATCTAAATTGATGAATGTGTGATTTTTTGCATAATTCTATTAAAGATGATCCAATAACCCATACCATGACAGAAGTGCCTGCAAACTTAGGATAAATTAAAAAAACAGTAAAAAGGTCAAGTGTCTGACTGACTAAAATTGAATGCAAGTCTGATTTGCATGGGCTTACCCGGTACCCTTAAAT
Organism: Saccostrea glomerata; assembly: GCA_003671525.1. Taxonomy (NCBI): domain Eukaryota; kingdom Metazoa; phylum Mollusca; class Bivalvia; order Ostreida; family Ostreidae; genus Saccostrea; species Saccostrea glomerata. Next base: position 13,099 of record PRKT01002187.1, on the reverse strand, counting down.
GTTTTAGTGTCAAAGCCAAGAAATGAAATAAATTTCTGTAGCATGAAAGTAATGGAATGACGAGAAGGCTTCATGCCAAATTAAGCAAAAACTGAACGTGGAATGGCGGGTCTAATTGACACGTAGCTGTGAAGTATTTTAAATTATAAAGATGTTCTTGAATGAAGATGTTTCTTGGTTTGACAAAATGTGGAAGATATATTACATGTATAATTATGCTTTTGCATTTTTTTTTTAATTAATTAATTAACTTAATTATATTTCTTTGTCTATCTATTTATTTATCTATATTTATTTATTTACCTATTTATCTATTTTTTTTTTATTTAATCTATTAATTAATTAACTTATTTATTTATTTATATTAAATTGTCTATTTATTTATGATTATATTATTAACATAATTTTTTAAATTATGGGCTAAAGCTGAATTGTGAAATCTTCAGCTACATGCCACACTTCCTGATAAAACTTTACTGTTTAACGAAAATTGAATGACAAATGCCACAGCATTGAACAATACTGCATTTGAAAGGTGGGCTTATTGAAATTGACAATAATCAGCCAAACAAATTTTAACTCTTTACAAATGTGCTCTGGGATGAATATGTTTTGGCATAATTATGTTTGTTACTTCATATGAAAATTATTTCCGCCCTTTCACGTGTACGCAGCACAGTTAAGGTTACAAAAAGAAGGCGGAGCCTAATTTGTACGGGAAAACTTGACTATGACATCATACACAATATACGTCGTACAACATTTCTTTAAAATACCACTAAATGAGTTTATCTGCTAATTTAACCAGAAAGAAATTATCAAACTACATAAAAACTTACTACAGCGTGTTGTTTTGTCGTTAGTTAAATCCCACATAACAAGATATAAGCAAGTCACTGATCGCAATACACTTGTCAATATGACGTCATTTCTTACAACGTGACGTAGTTTGTATGCAGTGAGAGACAGATCAAGTAATATTTTCTCAACAAAATATGTATTCTCTAATTAAATAAAATATTATTTACAGATATTCTTTGGGCCAATTACTTGAATTTAATGTGTTCTTCGCTATTTTATTAATATATTTTCTGTACATTACGTATTTAATTAACACTGCCGTATATTTGTATGCAAGTACATCAGAGGGTAATGTGGGGGTCTTAATAAATCGATCTAGTGCAAGGGCATACACTCTATGGATCAAAGTAAGCTTTTAAATTTCAACTATAGAATTATTTAGGTTTGTGAAAAGTGCTGCGATCCTGATCAAATCTTAAAAACAATTTAATTATATCGATATTTCATCCCGCTGACCAGCAAAAAATATAGCATTCGGTCATACAAGTATAATTTTAACAATGAAATTGCAGATTTTAGACAGGATCGCAGCACTTTTTAGAAACTACAATGCGTGTTGAAAATATTTATATACTAAACTTGGAAATTCAACTTCGTTATGCCCTTGCACTAGTGATATTTATATGTAACATCAATACGGCAAGTAAATGTGCTAAAATCGCGTGACTGCCGCATCACGTGACTAGTCTAAATATAAAATATAATCGTCCTCGATATGTAGTTATTAATCATAATTACAATTATCTGACATAAATAATGTACTAAAAATAATCGCCATCCCGATTTTGGGTACATTTTTAAATACAAAATTTAGTCGATATTTCCATTGCGCACCTTAACTGTACTGCGTATCTTGTATATTATTTTTTGTATATATTGTACATATATTGTTGAACCTCATGTACCATTTATATGGTTTGAGTGAATAACTTGAACTTGAACTTGGCTTGTGGAATTTTTAACTAGAACAAGAAATATTAAATTAGTGGATTGGCCTTGAATTTTAACCTGAATTAATTGAAATTTCTATTTCCTGACAAGTTTGTTAATGTTTGGGTACATGTAGTTTCTAACACACTAAGGAATCCTTGGAACTTATTTATTCATTTATTTATTTTATGTTAAATACAATGTGTGGCCTACAATTTTAAACTGATTTAATTGGAATTTTTGATTTCCTGAATTTATTTTTGTTTCTGTCCTTGTTAAATGTATTCTAATATATTATTATTTTTGTCTATCTGCAGTTGTTATTTACTATTCAGAAAAATATTTAAATGTATTGTGACATCTGAACAATGACAAAATAGATAAGTTTTGTAAACAATGCCATATGATCCCTTTATCCCATTATGGCGCGTGCGTCAGTCCCGTCATCTTAATCCTCCCATTTTGTTTCCATTTGTATGTGTATCAAATTATTGTAATCTAAAACAAGGGATTGAAAACTGGATTAATTGAAATTTCTATTTCCTGAGTTTATTAGTGTTTAGGTATATGTAGTTTCTAACACACTAAGGAATCCTTGAAACTTATTTATTTGTTTATCTATTTTATGTTATTATAATACAATGTGTGGCTTACAATTTTAAACTGATTTAATTGGAAATATTTTATTTCCTGACAATTTTGTTGAAATGTTTAGGTAGTTTCTAAGACTCTGAGGAATCCTTGGAATTTGTTTATTTATCTTATTTTAAATAAGTGGTTGGGCTTTCAATCTTAATCTGCATTAATTGGAATTCCTATTTCCAGACAAGTTTATTGAAATGTTGTAGTTTCCCACACTATTTATTTCTTATTTTTTATTATTATTAATTCATTTATTTTATTTTATTTATTTATTTACTTTTTTTATCTTTTTATTTATTTTTGTTACCTACTGACTGACAATCCAATGGAGTTTAGATGAAAATTTTTCCTAAAATAAGACATCGTCATTGAACAGCCAAGGAGGATGCACTTAGTCTTACAAACGTTGGACACTGAATATTTTGCTCAAGGAAATCATTCCATTTTCCTCGTAACTTTTAAGGATCGTAAAATAACATTTCATGCATTATATTATGCAAATTCATCATCATAAAATACTTTACCTTTCACTATAAACATTTCAATTCATAGTTTCAAAATGAAATTCTATTTACGACACAAATAGACATCGCAATATACGCAAACTTCGCTAAACACAAATCTTACCAAATCTATGGTATATGAACCTGATCTGTAGATGGTTCCCTTCTCAATCAGTCATATCTTACCCTCAACTCTCACACTCCCTCTCAGATCTGTGACTCTTTCTTCAAAGATATTTCTCAACCAGTGTAAAACATGGAGGCACAAACAATGGTGGTGATGATCGAGGTGATGTCAATGCAAAAATAAATAAATAAACATTGAATAAATAGCATATATCAAGACAAGCACAAGTTTTACAACAAGACTGTCAAGAGATCAGCTGATTGATGCACAAAATAATTCAATTAAAATAAATTGCAAGTAAATATTAACAGTTAAATTAACAAAGTGATAAATGCCACTATGCTTGAATACGCAGAAAATGTCTTTCTTAAGGTTCATTCACAGACAAGATCCTCACTGCACTTAAAAATTAAAACAATTTTACCGACATGTCATATATATGTTTACACGGAAGCCATGATGGATGGAATATTTTGCAGTCCGAACCCGATGATATGTGACATCGATCTATGTCGTGGCAGATCCAAGAGGCACGTGATCACTGCATGGTGGCTATATTGGTAATGTCCAATGTATGTGGGCACCATTTGTAAACGTTGGTTTTAATAACAACGAAAAATTGGTTTCAATTTCACCAATGGATTAATACACTGAGGTCATGCCTGCAAACAAGAGTTCATCTACAGCGGTGGTTGCTGCACGCGTGGTTAATATCGTCGTTGGGGATGTTGATACTTTAGATATGCTTTGATAATATTCTCACATCGGGTAATATGGATGGGCCCTCAGTCCAGGATCAATTTGCCCTGATTATGTTCATATTTCCGACGTTGGATGGTCAAAGGAACACCATATGAAGATGAATATTGTTGAGACAATACTCGTTGCTGAGCTTCATTGGATGACGGAAGATGGAAAGGAAGAACAAATGCACATGCGTAATGGATGTGGCTAAATAAAGCCAGTGCATTTGAGTGAGAGTTATCTCCCCTGAACTTTTTATCTCTATTTGTCTCCATAACGGGACTTAACTCATATTGAGTTAAGTCGGAATATTTATTAAATCGGTTTTATGATGTTTTGTGTTTAAAATATCAAAGAGTTAATTATTGTCCGTTTCATTATATATAAATATGATTTTCTGTTATCCTTTGATTTTCAGTATGGCTTGATATTTTCGTTGTTATATAATTAGCGTCTGAAATTTACACAGCTTTTATTCACTGTTGGAATATACGTATAATAAAAACTGGGCAGATGTCAAAGTAACAAATATCCAATAACAGCGTCGTACAAGACTGGGCTTAATTAGTCGTCTTATTCCAGTTAGCAAGAATTTAATGTTTTTGAAGTTATTTATTTCTTAATTTGTATGAATCTATTCGTCAATTGAGTCGCTAAATACGCACTGCCTAGAATGCCAAGCCCTAATGAAAGTCCAAGACTGACGTTGAATTGTATGGATTTATTTCATTTTGAGTTGAATTAACGACAAAAAATTATTTTTACAAAAAAAAAAAAAAGAAACAAAAAACGAAGAAGTGCATTATTACATTTTGCTTCGATCTCGATACAAATGAAAAAATACAAAATGAAATAATCCTAAACAATGTTTCATTACATTCTGCATTTAAACATTTTGCGTCGAGATCAACGGAAATCGTAGTAACGATAATGACAGATAATACAAACATTTTTTTTTCGTTGGAAGAGACTTAATATCATGTCACAAAATTAGAAAAGTGGATAATTCTTAGAATTTTTTTCTAATAAGAATTGGAAAATGAATTTCCAAGTCTATTTGATTTTCCAATTCTCATGAGAAAAAAAACGCTAGGAATTATCCACTTTTCTAAACTTGTAACATGATGTTAAATCTATTCCAAAGAGAAAATTTGTTCGTATCATCTGTCCTTAAATGTACAGTTATTGGTCCTAGTTTATTTCATTTTGCGTTGTTATTACATTTAGCGTTGTAGTATGATCTATCTCGACTTTTTTAACACTGTTTAACAAAAACCAGGTTTTTTTTTTTTTTTTTTAATATGCATTATTTCTGTTAATTTACGTTTTACAGTTTGTTGTAAACGAAGTGCGGCCTTCAAAATTCAAACAAAAATTTATTTTCAATAAAAGAAACAAAAATATCAAGAACGATTGAATAAAAATCAAATCTGAATTTAACAAACCTTTAAAAATGATTTAAAAATTAGGTTTATGTAATGAAAATGGAAAGACAAATAAGCTTGGACTGATTATTTTACAAAAAAATATTTGTAGAAAATATAGCTCTGTTAAAACCAACATGGCAATCAAAACAGTTCTATGAAGAAAGTAAGCTATTCCACTCCAGTAACGCAGTAGATGGACTAAAGACTGACCTCAGTGCGTCTGGAGGACAGTGTGTAATATCAGCTGATGGACACAACAATGCCACCTGGTGGGTAAACCTGACGTCCATTAAAAGTATCTACGAAATAAGGATTTATTACAGAACGGACAATGTTGCATGGGGTAAGTTAATGCCCTCATGTACATGTATCTAGAAATAGTAGCACCATTTATATACATGAATAACTTGCATTGTGGCATGCCAACCTTCATCGTTCACCATATACCACCTAAATTATCCTGTTTTATTGAATTTTGGGCTTTGCTCTATGAGAGGGACATGTAATAAAACACATTTATCCATCAAAAATGTAATATATAACCCAAGTGTATGCTATGCCAAAATGTGGCTGAAATATTGCCTACTTGGCCTTAAACAACAATCATTCAATGTGTGCTAGAAAAGATGATGGCATGATAAATGATGTTGTCAATATATATTCAAATCGGATGCTGCATATCCCGTGTAACTGATGCGTTTACAGAAATTGTGTCAAACATTGTATTATTATCCTTGCTTAAATTGATTGATTGTATATTGTTTAACGTCCCTCTAGAATTTTTTTTTTCACTCATATGGAAACGTCACCGTATGCCGGTTTAACGCTCCTCCGGATACTGCAGTATAGTAAATGACTCCTCCTTACCTGAAAACCCATGTGTATAAGTGAATTTCCCCTACCCTTCTTACTTCCTTTATTTGGCTATGGCTCCTACTTAATAAATAGTTCATTTTAATTAACACAAGCGAAAAAAAAAATCAAAATGAAACAGCAAATTTATTTTATGAATGACAAATGAAAAAATGATTTTTTTGACTCAAGATCGCAAACAATTTAAGCTTTGTTTATTAAAATATCCTTTGACAATTTATAGATTCGTGAAATATATTGATTAATACTTATGGATGCAAAAAAAAATCAGTTGCTTTTTTTTTCATTGCATTATCAATAAAAACATGTGGAGTAAATGTCCTAAGGAGTTCCGAAGAATAAACCAGCTTTGTATGAAATAAAAAAAATTAGCGAACAAACAGACGGACATTCCTTTTACATGTACCATATACCTTCCACTCGTCAAGAGGTTGGAAGTTGGGGGGAGGGGATTATAATAAGAGATAAATATTCTCGACACGCGCATAACTTATTTAGGTACATGAGTTTACGTAGAGTTCGACTCATTCTCTATGTTTTCATCACAGACAGATAATACCCATACAGAGAATTCATATTTACATTTATTTTTCTATAAATTAGTTCAGACAGCAAAAATCTCAAAAATGGATAAGCAATCTATAAATTTATTTTACTTGAACTAGACATTGCTCACTTCAAGACATCCTTTCTTCAAATAAATCGTTCTACGTAAACATAATCTTCTTTTTTTTTAAATTATAAACTTTTAATTATTCTTCGAAAATAATTGAGACTATTCATGACAAACATCAATTTTGTTTAAGGTTTATGATGTTTGAAATAAAATGTTCTCCATGTTTTGTATTTTTTTTAAATATTCCTGCATTTTATATATGCATTTCAATCATTTGTTTTAGATGCAACGAATGGATACACAGCTAGATTTTTAGGATTTTATGTTTATGTATGTAATACGACGAACATACTTGATGGTCAGCTTTGTTTTCATGATACAAACTACACCAGGCCTACCATACCGTCAGTTGCCAACATAAGCTGTCCTGTACACGGTCAATATGTCATCTACTACAATGAGAGACCACAGGATGCAGAACGTGCTGCTCAATTCAGCCGGTATGCATTCAACGAACTTTGTGAAGTTGAAGTATACGGTATGTTTTGTTTTGTTCTTTATGTATTTCAAATGAAATATACTCAACGTTCTCCGCAAAAATGGAATCAGGCGAATCGTTTTTCCTTCTCTTTCAATTATAAACAAATAAACAATACCTAAGATTATTTTGATAGTTTTCTCCTGATAGAATAAGTAATTTATGATGACTTCATTATCTTTTTCTTGTTTTCCCCCATTAAGGAAATATCGGTGTATAGTGTTTGCCCTGTCCATCATTTATATGTATCTTTAACTATTTGTCCTTAGAAAAAATAAAAACACTTAATTGTTGATTCCTTTGATTGGTTGGGGCAATTATTTTTTTTTATATTTCACATGTGTATCTCGTTTAACAAAACTTCATTATGTATGAACATAATTGACATATTGACCTTGTCCATAGAGTTTAACAACATTTTATAATGATTTAATCCATGAATTTAACTTTTAATAGTTGGTGCAAGGGTAATTATAATTCGCATGATTATTCAATGTCATGAGACCTTTCATGATGTAAATGTAAATGTACGATGTTTATATTTTCAACGTTTTTAACTTGTCCTTTGAGTGTAATCTACTTGAGAAAAACTCTTGTTAGTCCTTGGAGCTTTTAAGCCGCAAATATATTCCATGTGACACGTAGTGTACGTCCTTCCTTCACTATCAAAAATAAACTTTCGACTTTTACCTTGCAAGTTTGACGTATATTCGTAAACAAAAATAACTTCAGCCCTTTCCTTTGCAAGGTTTGTGTAATTAAAATTTTCATACACATCAAAAAACTTTAATATTGACCCCGACGTTTTAATGGACACTGCTATTGCTTTCATATTTTCAAGGAATATCCACGGACATGTCCTTTCTAGGGAGTTTGATTTGCATTTCAGAAATGTCAGCTTTTGACAAATGCCTTCATTCAGGAACATAATGGTTTTACAATATTTTCTTAGATACTATTATCTCCTCTCTTATAAATAAATAACCAAACTGAAGGGTACTTAAAATGAGGTTGTTAGATATTCTTTTTAGCACGATTTTACACGAAACTGTAATAAGTTATTAAGTACATTAAAAAATGTAATATTTATTCTAAGGTTGTAACGAAACTGGAGTGTATGGACCTAACTGTTCCCTGCCCTGTCCTGACAACTGCCGTTATTGTCACATAGAGACTGGTGCTTGTCAGGGATGTAACCCTGGATATAAGGGGCATCAGTGTGAACTACGTAAGTTTCAAAGAGGATATCTTGAGACAATCTCTTTATAGATCATTCCAAAAGAAATTATTTTATTACATTTATCCAATTGCAAAGTACAACACATTTCCTTTAGGAATATTTCTTTTTTTCTTTTTTTGAAAGTGGCCTTTTTTAAGAACAACTCTTATCAAAAGGTTGTTTAAAAAAAATAACGATTTAATAACTATGAGCTGTTCAACAAAAACAATCATTAATATAGAGAAATGATCTCGTACTATAATTTTTTTTTAAAACAGAATAAAAAAAATCCTCAAAAGATTGTTTAACTTTGTACTATATTTCAATCGTGCAGTATTTTTTTTATGAAAAGTCTATGAGCTTTCTGATAGTCATACGAAATATATATGAACTTGTGAAAATGAGGACAAAAAATGGACAAAACAAAATGTACTTTTAATTAATGTATTAAAGATAAAAAGGTTAAGCCTTATACGTATAGTCTTATAATGTCAGTGTATTATTCAGCTTGTAGTGCACAATTTTACGGCGAACTCTGCTCTAAGACATGTGGTAACTGTAGTGATGGAAATACGTGTCACCATGTCAACGGAAATTGTACAAACGGATGTGACGTCGGTGTTTATGGGGATAAATGTCAAACACGTAAGACTAAAAAAAGCAATGTTTTAAAAAACTTGGTCTTCTTTTAAGAACATTTGATTAAAAAAAACGAATTATATTCAAAAAATGTAATCAATCATCCATAAAACAAACATATGAAACTTTGTTGAACGTATTTTTTAAGATCAAAACTTTAAAAATACATTTGTATAAAAAAATTTCAAAGTGGGCCAGTGCAAGAAAACGAAAAGCCAAATATTTTTTATTTATACCTGTAGTACATATGTGATAATAAAACTATGCACTCTTTAAGATGTTTAGTTACATTATCAATCATGAATCAAACGGTTGTTCTCTGGATATTTGCCATAAGAATGATTCAATTTAATCATGCATACAACAAAATACTTGCTGTAAAATTAATTCCAAACAATAATGTAATAAAACAAGCTATGTAATAAATTACAACTACTACATTGAATTGTACTACATGCAGTATGGTTATTTTTATGCACTTATGAAAACTTTTATTGCTCGTCTTCAGCATGACCCGTGGGTTGGCACGGCAATAACTGCTCTCAGGTGTGTAACTGTGACGAATGTGACAGATTCTCTGGACAATGTACATCTCCTTGTAAAATTGGATGGAAGGGACCCTTTTGCAAAGAAGGTTATTCTTATCAATATAAAAGTCATCAATAACATATTTTCAATTTGATTTCAAGGCGTTATTATGCAGAATGAAAATGCCATTCATGAATTATATTAAGCGTTTCACTTAATTGTATACTGAACGGCAAACAAAAAAACCCGCAAAATTAAATTGAGTGGAAAATATAATTATGTAAGCCATAATATAACATCAAAAAAGAAAAGACATCTTCAATTGTGCTGTGTTCCCCCTTTCATAATCGTGAATGAAAGAAAAAATAATTATCATCGAAGACCCATTGTGTTTGTAATGACAAAAGAAGAATTATGAAAATGCATCAATATTTGACTTAATGAAATGATTACCTTAAATGACATTACTGATTTTCTTGTTGCAGCAATATTTCTTTCAGTAATTTATCTCGTATTAAAAACTGTTCATACGCTCCTGCGTACAGAAATCAACTGAGCGATACATATCCCATATTGACCGTGACGAAGTTATATTACAGAAGTAACGGAAGTTTATAATTGAAATAATATTTTGCCTTTCTAGAATTATCTTATGGATCAAACCAGGGATTGCCAAATTGTCAAATGTTAATATGAAGATCGGCACCATTAATAGCACACGGAGTTGATATAGAAATATAGTGAATACAGATTCCAGTGATATATTTCACTAGATTTATCTTATGGATCAAACCAGGGATTGCCAAATAGTCAAATGTTAATATGAAGATCGGCACCATTAACAGCACACGGAGTTGATATAGAAATATAGTGAATACAGATTCCAGGATATATTTCATTGTTATCAAAGACCTATATATAATAAACAAATGCTAAGTATTTAAGTTTAATGTTTTATTCGAGTTGGCAGGTATTGTCCACAGTGGTCTACACAACAGTGGGGCAGCCGGCAAAATGGCATACCCCCAACATCAACATAAGTTGTGCCCTCCCTGACGGGAAAAGTAGCACGCTGGGTTGACCTCATTCGTGCTACGGACACATTTCAACACAAATTGTCTTTTAAATATATAACTTTGCTTTAGATTTACATTATATAAGATATAATTTTCAAAGTCAACATCACATATATCAACATCAACCATCACATATATCAACATCAACCACAAAAAGTCAACAAAATCAACAGTTCAATGGTTAAATTGAAGGTGACGATTTCGCCACATGGGCAGATATATTATAACTTAAAGCCTTCAAATTTTGACTATAAATCTACATTCAGGGCTGAATATTGATATGTATTTTTTTGTGCAAATTCTTCTTACTGGACACACTTGGGGAAGGGTGTTTAAATGGTAGCAATCGTTTTTTTTTAATACATTATATTGTTCAATACATTTCTCCACAATTCTGTACGTTTACATTAATTGGCGAATTCAAACTTCAGCGTAATCAACGGGTATGGAGTAGTTGGCGTTATCATGAATTAGCGCTACAATTATCTGTGCCACGTATTGTATATATAAAGAATTTCTTAGCGGTATTCATATTTAGCTATTCCTTGACGTGCCAAAGCCGCTAAAATATGAGGCCCACTGTTGAAGTACATATAGAGTATTTCAATGAATAAGTATACTTATTGGCTTCAATAGAATGCAGCGGTGGTGGATATGGTCAGGCCTGTGGACAGAGATGTGGAGCCTGTCTGGGATATAAACAATGCCACCACATCAATGGGTCCTGTCTTGAAGGATGTGATGCAGGATTTGAAGAAGATCTTTGTGAAACGGGTAACAATTTAACGACTTCAGTTAAATGTTTCAGGCGAGATTTTTTCTTATCATCTTTCGTGTCATTTAACAATACGTTCACACCAAAGGAGTCTAACGGCATATGCATTAGAAAAATATTTTAGGTTGTTCATCCGGAAAGTTTGGTGTCAACTGTGGAAAGAATTGTAATGAAAATCGTGGCGTACCATATCAATGTAACAGAGCAACAGGAGAATGTGAGGGAGGATGTCGACCAGGCTGGAAAGGACTTCAATGTGAACAAGGTACAGAGATCTTGCTTTACAAATGGGTAATGACTTTTGTGCTTTTATTATTTTTATGACATGCATGTATGAAATAAAAGTAGTCAAGTGTATTTCTTTTTAAGTTTGAAAGGAAAAAAGTGCGGTGAAAACTGCTTTTATACATGTGGATTCTGTCAGGACTCAAACTGCCATCATATATGTGATGTGGTTATTTTTACAAAAGAGTTATCTCTCCTTGTTTTCATACACTGTTTGTCATTGAGGGTAATTTCCACATCTATTTTTAGTAACAGAAATTCTGTTCAGCTAAAGTATTTAAGATTTTCATTTAAAATAATTTTTGTCATTGTCATTTTTCAAATAATGATGGAAAATACACATAAGTTTTTATTTATACGTATTGTTTAATAATTCGATAATTTCAACATCACTTCCTGTGATCACGTCACTTCATAGTTTATGATTTTGCACGAAATGTTTCGCGCTATGAATGCTGTGTTCAACACATTGTTGAAGCTGAATTATATCTCTAGCTAGGTTTACCAACTGTAAGTTTACATTTTTGTTAATATAGCTTTGCTCATAATAGTAAAGTATGTTTTGGTAGGGTTATTTTAATATTTGTAAAGTCTGAAAATATTTATTTTAATAGAATAAGTTCAGCATGTTTTGTTGATAAACGTTCCATATTATATTGGCTATTCATTTTATTTCTAGTGATGTTTAATAGACTTTTGTTATGAAGAAGTTTTAAATTTATTTTACTAGATATACTTTTGTTATTGTTTACAACTATAATTAGAGGTAACATAGGTATATTGATTTTTGGTTAGGTTGTACAGTATCACTGTGGTCGACGGTGACCTTGACCTGAGTTTATGCATTGAGGCCCTAGTTGGGGTAAGATTTATATGAAAGCATGTTATATATTTTATTCATGAGTTAATTATGATTGTATAAATTTTTATAATAGAAAGATCAACTGTCTGTCATATTTTGTAAAATTATTTTTATTCATATTTTTTAGTAATGCTTCATAATATTCATGTGGATTTACATTTGTAAGTAATGTCATGTTTTTCTTATTTTTCATTTGTACAGCACACTGTCATTACTGCCAATATCATTACCATTATCATAATTAAAAAAACTTATAAAAAGAATAAATCTGGTTATCACATATAAATGGCTCTTGTCCAGGAAAATGTTTGGATGGATATCACGGAACCCTGTGTAATGAAGGTTATTCAATTTACATTTTCAATGTAGACAATAAAAGAAATTAAATACAAGCTTCATCTTTTTTGAAACATTTTTTTTAAACGGAACAAAATTACATTCTATGGTTTTAAAT
>PRKT01002186.1:16632-31545 GCA_003671525.1 Saccostrea glomerata | reverse complement strand
GTTAAAGCGATCGCGGGAATGTCTTGAGACGTGAGGGGCACAAAATCTTCAAATTTGGTGGTGGAACAAGATTGAAATCTGAAGGGGAATATGAATTACCAGTCAGTATAGTAGATAAACCTGTTACAGTCAAAACAGATGTGGTTGATGTTGACATCCCTTTACTGCTTTCCTGAACCGCAATGAAAAAAGCTGGGGTAAAACTGGATTTGGAAAAGGACACTGCTGTCATCATAGGACAAGATGTGGCACTTAATTTAACTACATCTGGCCATTATTGTATACCAATTGACAAATCAGAGACTATATCTTTAGAAGACGTGAACTCAGTTATAAGCTTGAAGAATTGGAGCCCGAAAAACTCAAGTCTGTCCTTTTGAAACTTCATCGGCAATTTGCGTACCCCCCAAAAAAAGACTTGTGGCTTTGTTAAAAGATGCAGGAGTGTGGAAGGAAGAGTTTGAAGAACTCCTGCATGTTGGATATAGAACAAAAATGTCACGTCTGTAAAGCATACGCAAAGACGCCACCAAAACCAGTAGTAGACATGCCAATGGCAAAGGAATTCAATGAGAAAGTTGCGATGGACCTCAAACAGTATAAGGGGCGCTGGATACTACGCATGATAGACATGTGGTCGATGTATACAGTCTCTGTCTTCATACAGCCAAAAGATGTAATTGATGTCATGATGAAAAACTGGGTTGAAGTTTTTTGAGTAATGGAAGCCTTGATGACGGACAATGGTCGAGAATTTAGTCAAGATGAAATGCGAGAAATAGCATCTATTCTCAACATTCGTTTATGCACAACAGCAGGAATGATCCCTTTTCAAAATGGACTCTGTGAACGTGTTCATGCTGTTACAGTTATGATGCTTGTCAAACTTGAAGCTGAAAACAAAGCTGTTAATATTGAAACACTTCTTGTTTGGTCAAATATGGCAAGAAACTCATTACAGATGTGGAATGGTTTTAGTAGCCATCAATTAATATTTGGACAGAATAAAAACTTGCCTAACATCATAAAAACTGATTTGCCTGCCCTGGAAGGGAGTACAAGTTCTGAGACACTGGCTAGGCATTTGAACACCCTGCAAGAAGCACGACGTGCCTTTATTCAAAATGAAGCAGATTAGAGAATACGAAGAGCACTGCGTTTCAAAGTTAGAGCAGCAGAAGTAACATATGACAATGGTGATTTGGTGTTTTACAAAAGAGAGGGTCGAGAGGGCTGGTTAGGACCTGGAAAGGTGGTATTTATTTCAAGACGGAAAAGTCGTCTTTGTTAAACACGGGGGAGTCTTTGTGATAGTATCCCCTAATGGACTGTGCAAAATTACACAACAGCAGTCAGAACTGAAACTGAGTGAGTGAAGACCGTTTGGAAAAACCGTGTGAAGATAAAAACAATGAGGATGAGGATGATGTGAAAACGAAGACAGTCATTTCAAGTACTGTTTCAGAAAAACTTACCGGTAATCAGGTACCAGAGCAACTTAACCAGGAAGTAGATCCACAAACTGACCAGATACAGCGACCAAAGAAGCATGACAGGATCAAGTATAAGTCTCCAAACTCAGAGGAATGGACAGAGGCAACAGTACTGGGAAGAGCCGGGAAAGCGACAGGAAGATACCAATCTTGGTATAATGACCAAGACAGTGTTGAAAATTTTATCTAGATGTTGTGGAATGGAAAACTGTAAACCCAGAAGAAGTCAACTTATCACACATCGACACATACAGTAATGCGTCTCATGGCACCAGTAATATGTTTATTGAATATGCAAAACAAACAGAACTAGACAAACTGCGTCATTTCAACACCTGTGATGAAGTAGAGGACCGTGGACAGAAAACAATATCAACTAGATGGGTAATTACTGGCAAAGACAGTATTACAAGACCTAGGTTAGTTGCACGAGGATTTGAGGAACGTTCTTTAATTCCTTCAGATAGTCCAACAATAGGTAAAGGGGCTACATGTATCAGGACATTTCTTACTGTGGCAACTAGCAAAAGATGGATAGTAAAAACTACAGACATAAAGTCTGCTTTTCTTCAAGGGAACACATTACAAAGGGAAGTGTTCATCAAACCTCCCTACGAAAGTCACACACCAGATGGTTTCATATGGAAGCTAAGGCATGAGTTATATGGCTTAAAAGATGGTGCTCGTCAGTTTTACATAAGGGTGTGTCATGAGCTGCTTAAACTTGGATGTATTCAATCAAAAATGGACCCTGCGATGTTCACCAAAGAAAATGGAAAAATTCTTATAGGGATGGCTTGCTGTCATGTTGATGATTTTCTATATGCTGGAGAGAGGGAATTTGATGATTTGTTGTGTAAATTAAACAGAGACTTCTAGCTGGCAAAGTTAAAGAAAAAGATTTTCAGTACATTGGATTCCACATAAAACAGAATGAAAAGGGTTTCAGTGTAGATCACTCAAAGTTTATGGAGAAATTGGATCACCCCCACCTTGATCCCAAAAGAGCAGTCCAGAAACATGAACAACTTACTATGGAAGAACATACTTTATATCGTAAATTAATCGGACAACTCAATTGGGCAGTGCAAGGTACACGACCAGATTTAGCATTTGAGTTTGTTGACCTAAGTACAAAATTGAAATCTGCAACTGTGGTGGACATACTCAGAGCTATAAAAACTATTGGGAAACTTGAAAGATATAATACCAATCCAGATTTTCCCCCCTCTACAAGACTGGGGAGATGTTTGTGTTCTCGGATGCAGCGTTGGCAAACATAAACGAGGGGAAAGGAAGTATTGGAGGTCGAATCCTGTGCTCAAAGACCGCGTTGGAAACTGTTGTCCTATTCATTGGCAATTCAACAAAATAAAGAGAGCTGTTCGTTCAACAATTGCGGCAGAAGCTTTAAGTTTGCAGGAGGGCCTTGAGTGTGCATTGTTTTACAGGAAACTGGTAGTGGAGATCTGTACATTGGAAGCAGATAAAAAGTCAGCAACCATCCTCATTTAATCTTATGTTTATTTAAACATTAACTTTATTAAAGAACTATATATGGTATTAGCCATCTAAGGCCCCCATTCAGAAAATGTTTATCTTTGCTATGGGGAGAGAGAAGGCAAGGGTGCTACTAAAAAAATGTAATTTAATTTGCTCAGGCATTCCGTTGCCATGGAAACCATCGTCAAAAACATATACCTTCAGAGCTGAAAATCTGGCATTTATTGTCATTTATGTAATCTTTCATTTTGATACCAACTATATTGTCAAAAGTTAATGATTGTATGTATACTTTGGGATATGTCAAAGTGACTGTTTTACTAAAAAATATATTTAAAATTTAATAGGTATTCCGTTACCATGGAAACCGTCTACAAAACTTATTCCTTCATATCTGAAATTATCGCTTTCATATGGCTTTCACTGACAATTAACAAATCTTTAATTTTGGTAGCATCTATAAAATCTTCAAAAAATGTTATATTTATGTTCTTGGATACCTAAGGTGATTCCTTTACTAATAAAATATATTTAAATTGAAAGGCAATTTCGTTGCCATGGCAACCATTTTTTTTTTAAAAACGTATTTCTTCTGACTAGTTTTTGTTGCTATTTACCAAACAGAAACAATCGTTAATTTTTTCCTTTACAATTTCTTCCATTTTTTTGGGTAAAACTATTTTAAATATATATATTTAAATTTTTAAGGAAATGAAAAATATATAAGTTTAACAAAAATCTGGTATTGAGGGACCTGGTTCTTGACAAGAATCAACTTATCTGTCTTACCATAAGTCTGTCCGTTTATGCAGTACTCTCCGATAATAACTTTGTAACTAAGAAAGTTTTACATTGAAAGCTTATATTCTAGTATTCATATGATTTATGACTTGATTAAAGCTCTGATTCAAAGCATTATTTTGCAATATGAACATTAACATTTTGCATAGAATGATCATAGTTGAAGTGCAGAAATATGTAATCAAACTTATAGACTTGTATTTTTTTTTTAAATTATGTATTTTTGAATTATGCTTCTAGCTAAAGTGTCACCCGCATGGCACAGTGGTTAGAGCGTCTGCTTTAAAGTGGAAGTGTAAGGAGTTTATCCTTACGTCGCTGCATGGTTTGAATCCCACTCATGGACGTGGAGACCGGTTCTTCGTATGAGTTCATATAAACAAGGTCCCGTGTGAAGTAGGTGATGGCACAAATAACATGAATAAGATCTCTCACTACTCAATAATCGTAAGTGCCATGTATAATTTGTGGCCCTCTACCGGCAAGTGGTGGCGTCTCAATATGAGTGAAAAATTCTTTAGAGGGATGTTAAATAACAATCAATAAATCTTTTTTTTTTTTTTTAATAGATGGCCCTATCTTAATTATTATTAGCATGTACATAAATTCTTGTATCAGAATCGGATGATCGTGTAAATAGATCTTACCACTGCAAGGCACCTCAATAAATAGACCTTCTAAAATATTGGAGTCTTGTTTTGATAGATGGGGAAGGGTGCAAATGTATTGAGACTTCTTATCTGTAGAGTCTAGAAAAAAAAATCATCATCTCTCTCTATCTAACAATCTTAAAATAACCTAGTTTATGCCAATCTATGAACAATTTAATTAAATAATAAAGAAATAATGATTAGGTTAAAAATAAAACAAAGACTTACAATGCACTGGCGGATTTAGAGGGGGGCCCAGGGGGCCCGGGCCCCCCTTTTGAGTCCCCAAAAATTAGAAAATGTTTGATAAATAAAAAATTTTTGGTGTGGCTGTGGGCCCCTACCCTGACCTCAAACTGGTCGGGCCCCCCCTTTTCAAAATTTCTGGATCCGCCACTGCAATGGATGAGGTAAAAAAAATCGATTTTAAGTGCTACTGCAGTAAGCAGTAAAATCAGAAAATGTGTTCAGAGAAAAGGGATAATTGTACATGTATAACAGGTCCTTCCTGATACAACTAAGTAAAGTTTTCAATAATTCACACTATGATAGTTTTTATAACAAATAAACCCTAAAAAAATTAAGAAATTACATTTATGAATTATTAGAAATTAAAAACTTAATATTATGCATTTTTATTGTTTTGTAGCACAATGTAAAATAAAACGTTGATTCAAAGCTCCCTGATTATTATATTCATTTACTTTTATTTATTTATTTATTTATTTTTTTTTTTTGGTAAATGTAAATAAGTTTTACGTTATGCATTAAAATTAAATTTTAGAAATATATTTTAGAAATACTTGTACTCAAAATTGAAAGAAAAAATATTTTAGTTGGTTTTATTTTAATTATTAATACCCCAAACGTCCTAGAATAATGTTTAATTTTTCGAAAAAATAGAACATTTTTACACGTCTGGATGGCCGTACATTTGTTGCCTGGTAAACAATGACCGATATCGGAAGATGTATAGAGTCTATATGCACAAACAATGAACGTATGTCTATATGACAATTTAATTTTAATAAAATGAATACTGTACATACTTCTTCTGTGAATTAATCTCTTGTACAGAAGACTCGAAATTTAAGCGATTCGAAGATCCACCTCTATCATCGTGTTCCTTGTAAGATCCACACCCGTACATTCACACATGAATGTCGATCGCGATAAAAAAAATTTCATCTCAAATGTGTTTCAAAAACAGACAGGTCTAGAACTTTATTTCTGTTCAGGATATTTATGTAGGAAAACATACATGAAGCAACAGATAGATTACGCTACTTCGAAAAAAATTCAACACATGTCAACAACGTCGTCGTCTCTCATTCTCCGTACATGGTTGTGACGTCACGCGAGTCAGAAACTGCTATTTTTATCAAGGTTTTTTTAATTTTTTAACTTTGTGCGACTTTATGAACAAGATTAATTTTTTGAATGAAGACTTTCTTTGAAAATATCTTTTACATGTGTAAATATCTTTCTTGTTCAAGGCGTCGCACATACATAAAATCGCCGATAACGATGCTAAAAATGCCACTTTTTAACGTTTTCTTGTAAACTTAATCACTTTAAACCGTTAATTCTCTGCATATTACTTAAATCAATATATCAATTTAACCATAAAAGAAAAATATAAATTCTAATCTTTCTAAAAATATCAATTTCATTAAAGTTTATTGGCGTTTAAATTGTAACAAAAACGGGGGCCAAAATATAATAGAAGCCATATATAGTTCTTTCTCCCGTTATGGTGTCGTAAAAATGCTTCGAAAAAATTTGGGGAAAACATTTGAGCTCAAATGTATTGCCTATTGGACTTTTTTCTGCCGAAGTTGCTTGCTTTTTTTCATGCAGTTGATTATATTTATGTCAGGAGGAACTACGCATTTTTTCCCGAGGGTGAAAGTGAAAAACACTTGGTTATTAGTCACATTTAGATAATTGAAATGAGAAAGATCCACAGAAAATTTGAAATATAAAATCTTTCTGTTTTTTGTTTATTTTGTGTTGAACGATATTAAAAGATAAAACTGTGTGTGAATAATATAACCATTTGAATAATTCAATTTATTCATAAAATTACAAGACTTAATGTTGTAATTCATTTTCCTGTCATTGTCATAAAATTCAACTGGAGAAATTACAGTCTCTTAGGCGAATAAGAAAGCTATGACGTTATTTGAAAAAGTAAAGCAAGTCTTATACCTAAAGAAAATCAGCATTTTTTTCTAAAAATTCCATTTTGGGTGTGTGTGAATTTATATCATATTTATTACAATATCCTTGATAAAGCATAATAAAAAATGTATTTTGCCTGAATAAAAAATTATAAGGTTATCTTTTTAAAAAAATGTTTTACCCTCTGCTATTCGAACTCAAGAGTAAGAACACTGGTTGTTATGTGGAACAATTCAATATATTTGTTGATAAAATTAAGGGAGGAAAAGAGAAAAAGTTATAAATTGGCCCATTTTAGGCCAGATGGATGGATGAGGGCAACAAAAATTTTACAGGTGTCATGAGACGTATATATTTTATACAGAGGCAGTATAAATTTTTATTCGTATACGTACTACCCACATGTTAAAACTCGTACACAATTTGACGTCAAAGAACAATCACGGTAATTTAACACATAAACATAATTGCATCTGAGCAAAGACATACCCTATCTGCTTTTAAATAAATAGTGTTTAATATTCAGAAGAATGTTAAAAATATCATAAAGCTGCTGTTCAAACCCCTTTGCACTTTTTCATGTATGGACATATCATACAAACCTTTGTCAGAAATTCTGAAAATAACAACTTGGGCCTTGTATTTATAAATAAAATGAATGAGTTTCACCGCGTAGTTTTTGATTTTTTTAATTCAGAGTTACACGAAAATCGAATTTGAAGTGAAATACATTTGAATCGAATAATAAGGATGGTTTCAGAGGGGTAAAATGTTGACCATCACAGAAGGTTTATAATTTTTTTATATTCGAGAAAAATATTATTTGCAACATTTGCAATAAAATTAGGTCAAAAAATTTATACCAATGCAGGCATCCATTTATTGTTTGTATCATCTGTCCTTAAAAAATGAGGAAACTTATACAGGACTATGATATTTTCCTGTTTCAACTAAAACGTTTTGAATAGCAAGTAAACAATTGTACTGCAGACAGAGTATTCAGTAGTATCATATATCCTTGCTTCCAATCATGCAATGTAACTGTAAAACAAAATAAGACATGCTCTTGTGCTGAAGCTGTTTTGTTGATGTTCCTTTTCATCTTGTTTTAAAAAACGATAACGGCATAATATGGCATCATAACTTTTACTTAAGCATTGAATTCTCATTTTTGGTTATTGTCAGTCCTGTGACCCACTTGGTAGCTAAATAAATAAGAATTCAATGCCTATATCCAATTTTTTTTAATTTTCTCTCTTCATGACTGTTTATTTCGTTAATTTTTATTTGGTCAGCTGAGTGAACTCAGGTGACCTATTGCTATCCGTTTTCCTTCGTTGTCGTGCGTCGTTCGTAATGTTAACATTTGAACATTTTTACCTTCTCAGCAACCACTCAACCAATTTTGGCATAAAATATCTGTAGAAAAGAGGAACAAAACTGAGTTTCATGGTCCCTGTCTCCTAGAGACAAAACCACCAAAATGGATGCAATTTTTAAAACTTTCTTTTACTCATGGACAATAAGTACTCAAACTGTTTGCATGATTGTAGTAAGCCTTGAGTCCTATACCAAAATCGTAAAATTCATTTCATGACCTCATGGGTTTAGTGTTAGAGCAGGGCTTATGTAGTGAAAATGCATCAATTCATCGAAAATCTTCTTTGCTCTGCTTCTGGGTATTAAACAAACTAACTACATACATAGTTATGATGAGAAATGGTACTTTTAAAATTGTTAATTTCTCGGCCCTTTTGTAAGAGGTTCTGGTGCTGAAAACACACTATTGTTTTCAATATATTCTTGGATGTTTTTAGACTGGTCACTATTCGTTTTCTCCACTCCATTATTTTAAAAGTTAAACATTCAATCCATTCAAACTGTTAATCACTATTATTGCTTGAATTAATAATCACACTGTTACCACAGATCACTGACTTTATTTCTCCCCAGTCACATGGATCACACTAACTAAAGCAACCTCCAAACACAGAAGAGTTTGTTACTGAGAGTTATACATCGACCATTGCTTCCAAACTTTTCAATTACAAAAACGCTTTACATGGCCTGGATATCGACTATCTGAAAAATAATCCCCTTTCGTGTTCATGTTCTTCTTCGCCCTATAACTATAGTCCTGCTGGACACGTTATTACAGGTGACGTAAAAATAGTTCGTAATGAGGACCTTAGATCACTTATTTTAAAAGGTCCTAAATATAGGGAACCCCGATCCTTCAGCTGGCGTCGGAATTTCATAAATATTATGGATTCTGTTGAAAATTATGCCAGACGATGGGCTAGATATGAAAACAGCAAACCATCCCTATCAGAATTTTTCCATTTTCTTTGGTGAACATTGCAGGGTCCATTTTTGATTGAATACATCCAAGTTTAAGCAGCTCATCACGCACACTTATGTAAAACTGACGAGCACCATCTTTTAAGCCATATAACCCGTGCCTTAGTTTCCATATGAAACCATCTGGTGTGTGACTTTCGTAGGGAGGTTAATGAACACTTCCCTTTGTAATGTGTCCCCTTGGAGACACGCAGACTTTATATCTGTAGTTTTAACAATCCATCTTTTGCTAGCTGCCACAGTAAGAAATGTCCTGATAGCCCCTTTACCTATTGTTGGACTATCTGAAGGAATAAAAAAAAAACGCTCCTCAAACCCTCGTGTAACTAACCTAGCTCTTGTTTTACTGTCTTTGCCAGTTATTACCCATCTAGTTGATATTGTTTTCTGTCCACGATCCTTTACTTCACCATACGCGCTGAAATGACGCAGTTTGTCTAGTTCTGTTTGTTTTGCATTATCAATAAACATATTACTGGTTCCATGAGACGCATCACTGTATGTGTCGATGTGTGATATGTTTACTTTCTCTGGGTTTACAGTTTTCCACTCTACAACATCTAGATAAAGACTTTTATCTTCATTTTCAACACTGTCTCGGAAATTATACTAAGATGGGTATCTTCCTGTCGCTTTCCCGGCTCTTCCAAGTACTGTTGCCTCTGTCCATTCCTCTGAGTTTGGTGGCTTGTACTTGATCCTTTCATGTTTCTTTGGTCGCTGTCTCTGGTCAGTTTGTGAATCTACTTCCTGGTTAAGTTGCTCTGGTACCTGATTACCGGTAAGTTTTTCTGAAACAATACTTGAAATGACTGTCTTTGTTTTCACATCATCCTCAATGTTTTTATCTTCACACGGATTTTCCAAACTGTCATCACTCGGTTTCAGTTCTGGCTGATCTTGTGTAATTTTGCACAGTCTGTTAAGGGATACTCTCACAAAGACTCCCCCATGTCTAACAAAAACGACTTTTCCATCTTGAAATACCACCTTTCCAGGTCCTAACCAGCGCTCTCTACCCTCTCGTTTGTAAAACACCAAGTCACCATTGTCATATGTTACTTCTGCTGCTCTAACTTTGGAACGCAGTGCTCTTCGTATTCTCTCATCTGCCTCACTTTGAATAAAGGCATCGTGCTTCATGCAGGGTGTTCAAATGCCTAGCCAGTGTCTCAGAACTTGTACTCCCTTCCAGGGCAGGCAAATCAGCTTTCATGATGTTAGGCAAATTTGGATTCTGTCCAAATATTAATTGATAGCTGCTAAAACCATTCCACATCTGTAATGAGTTTCTTGCCATATTTGCCCATGCAAGAAGTGTTTCAATATTAACGGCTTTGTTTTCAGCTTCAAGTTTGACAAGCATCATATCTGTAACAGCATGAACACGTTCACAAAGTCCATTTTGAAAAGGGCTCATTCCTGCTGTTGTCCATAAACGAATGTTGAGTAAAGATGCTATTTCTCGCGTTTCATCTGAACTGAATTCTCCACCATTGTCTGTCATCAAGGCTCCTATCACTCCAAAAACTCCTACCCAGTTTTTCATCATGGCATCAATTAAATCTCTTGGCTTCTTTCGCTGTATGAAGACAGAGACTGCATATCTCGACCACATGTCTATCATATGGAGTATCCAGCGCCCCTTATACTGTTTGAGGTCCATCGCAACTTTCTCATTGAATTCCTTTGCAATTGGCAATGCTACTACTGGTTTTTGGTGGCGTCTTTGCGCACGCTTTACACAGGTCATATTTTTGTTCTATATCCAACATGTGTTTTTTAAACTCTTCCTTCCACACTCCTGCATCTTTTAACAAAGCCACAAGTCTCTTTTTTGGGGGGTGCGCAAATTGCCGATGAAGTTTCAAAAGAGCAGACTTGAGTTTTTGAGGCTCCAATTCTTCAAGTTTAACCGAGTTCACCTCTTCTACGGGTACAGTCTCTGATTTGTCAATTGGTATACAATAATGGCCAGACGAAGTTAAATTAAGTGCCACATCTTGTCCCATGATGAGAGCAGTGTCCTTTTCCAAATCCAGTTTTACCCCAGCTTTTTTCATTGCTGTTCTGGAAAGCAGTAAAGGGATGTCAGAATCAACCACATCTGTTTTGACTGACACATGTTTACCAACTATACTGACTGTTAATTCATATTCCCCTTCAGATTTCAATCTTGTTCCACCACCAAATTTGAAGACTTCATGCCCCTCACGTCTCAAGACATTCCCGCGATCACATTCCTTCAGCGAGCCAAGGTAACTTTGTAACCATGTTTTTCCACAAACGGTACTGCTGCATGCACTATCAAGTACTGCACAGTTTCGTGCCTCTGTCCCAAGTTGGCTGACTTCATTTTTATGGTAACCTGTGAACAATACTACATGCTTTGTCAACGGCTCTCCCTCTGTTATGTGTACTTTAGACATGTTCTCCCAACTGTCTGGACATTTTGCCACGAGATGCCGGAATGATCCACAAGATCTGCATGTCATAATTTTTCCATCTGCACATTGTGGGTTGAGATTTTTTGTCCCACGCTGTGATGAGATATATCCTGAACTTCTGCCAGCACCCCTGCTGTAGTTAAAGCGCCCACCTCGCCGATATCCAGTATTGCTGTAGTAGATGTATATTTTATTAAATAATTTGATAAATGATAAATAAATAAAATAGATTTAAGATAGTTAAATAAATTAAAATCTAAAGTCTTTCTACTACTAATAATGTATTAAGTGTTACCACCTATCCCTCTTGATCCACCTATACATTTCATACACACATTCATTCATTGGTTAAACATTTACATTTCATTGGTCAAAGGTTTTACATTGTCTAGTGAGTGATATTTACTCAGTTTGAAAGATCTCAGAGTTTCAGACGTAGAAAGATAGATCTGGTGAATTATTAGATTATTTTGAATTCTCACTGACTTACTGACAGAAAAAGTACAGAAATATTGTAACACCATATCTGAAACATGTGAAAAGATCCATACAGTTTGTCAGATGGACTTGGTTCCACAAACCGGTATGCATTACTGTTTTAATTATTTTTGTTATATATGAAAGATATCTCTTCATGATTTTGGAAAGTCGATTTAGCTTGTAAGAGTTATTGCCCTTTATACATGTAAAGTGTAACAACATTCCATAGAGTGAAATATTCATTTATGACACTATTTGAATAATGACTCCTATGTATATCTACTATTATATTTTATTGTACCATTCTAATGTTATTGTATATTTTATATTAATTTCAGAGCCATATAATTATTGATATAAAAGAAATCATAAAACCAGAAAGTTCTTCAAATTATTACTGCCGGGATTCCCGTTACATTGCCACCTCTTCGTACATATCCTGCCGCCAATAAAGCCTCTTCATTCTCTGCTAAAAATGCTGGTTCTAGTTTTATACTCTTGTTTTCACACTGTGTATGTCCTCCTTCACCCATGAACTTTTTCAACGACTTCTTTGCTTCTTCGTACAAAGTGTCTTTATTTTCATGGTTCATTCCAGTCAAAACTAACATTTTTTGCTCTTTGGTAATGTTTGCTTTTCTTAAGACTTTAAAAGCTAATATTTCTGAGGGGAGTGTCATTTTCTTTTTCTCAATTTTTCTGTATTTGGTGTCAAAAATTGCTATGAACTCGTTCATTGACTGTCCTTAACTTCTCTTAAGGTCCTCAAATTCCTCAAACTTTTCCAAACTGTCTGCTAAGTCATCTTTGGCAAGGTGCTTAGCAAGGAAGTCAAGAAGAGTCCTGAATCCACTTTCCTTTTTCAGATCTTCAAGCTTAGGTTGATCAAAAACTTTCTCACGAATCTTACTGTCATCTTCTTTTGGAAGGGTCAGTGCAACCGCAATGTCTTTTTTCTCTTTTGCCAGTTCTGTAATCTCACTCTATGCTAATAATTCATGTCTGTAGAGTTCATAGGGTTTGGATTTTGATTTAAATACTGGTGGGTTAATTTTAGTCGCAATATAAGATTCTGATCTTCACTGTTTCCCTCCTTTTTTTCTTTGCAAAGACTCGCCCTGTTTATACTTCTAACACACATCACTTCCTTTCCCTTCATCCTCTGGTTGAAACTTGCCACGCTCTGCTACCACTGTTAATCACTATTATTGCTTGAATTAATAATCACACTTTTACCACAGATCACTGACTTTATTTCTCCCCCGTCGCATGGATCACACTAACTAAAGCAACCTCCAAACACAGAAGAGTTTGTTAATGAGAGTTATCTTTCTTGATACATAATGCAACATAAAATAGATTAACACAAACAATGTTTTCAGGTCTTCCTTTTCGTAATTTGCTTAACGTCTGACACAATTTTAAACAGAATTCATAATAGATATTAGGGTTTTTAAATGTCTTGCTTTTGAATGCCATTTTAAACTATCAAAGTCACCAGTAATGACATGTTCAACTTGCAAATAGTTGATAGAGGAAGACGAACACTACAGCGGAATTAGTTTTAGATATTTTAAGAGTCAAAATCAGCAAGCATCGAGCATTGAATGGAAAGTCAAAATTTTATTTTTTCAAAAGCTTTTGGTATATGAAAGATTTTGTCTTACCTAATGCTAAAACACAATTAAAATTTTTTTTCGAACGTATGAAGGGACTGGTATCCAAGGAAATTCATTTCCTTAGAAACGGGCTCATAAATCCTTATGAAAATCAATGATTTTTAGACATTTTTCTATGAATATGTTTTCTGAACGTGATAAGATATGGTATTTTGGATACTTTATTTATTAAATGAAGGAATTACGTTATTCTCCCAAAACAGGAAAAACAAAATTTCTGTGGTGATATTGTTGCCATGTCAACGGGAAAAGAACATGGCGTCCATACTTATTAATTTTGAAAAAAGTTACATATTTTTATCACTATATACACAAAATCTACAACCACTGCTGCAAAAATGAATGGTGTGATCTTGTTACGAGTTATCTATATGTCATATCTATACAATAAAATTTGCAGGCAACTTTAGTAGAAAAAAGTTACAAATGGTTAAAATGTGTGATAATCTGGCATTTATAAGCTTTTTTGAAGGGGTGGGGGTAATTTGAATACATGCACAGTGTCATTATATTGGTTCTGATCAATGCATACTCATAATTTTACTATTGTTGATAAATAAATGCCCATTCAATTTCAAAAGGAATTTTATATTCATCACAAAGGAAACTTGGAAAAGAGGGTGGGTGGGTGGTTAGGAATCACCTTGTTCACCGATCCATATGTATGTAAAATTTTGACTTGTCCATAACATTTCAATGAAGTCCCACTGAAAGTTCATACTTGATATTAAGATTGCTTGTGATCAAGAGATGTGGCAAAAACTTGACTCAAGGTCATTTGAACAAGTTCAAGGTCATTGGTAGAAGAAAAGTGCAATCTTTGCCCATTCTGTAACATTCTAATGAAAAGACTTGGTTTCATCTCGGGAATTATTTTTGAGCTGAAGGTTTGTCATGACCTTGACCAAATTTCATTTGGACATGTTTGACCTTGACTCAAGGACATAGCTTTCTTCAAGGTTAC
This sequence comes from Saccostrea glomerata, assembly GCA_003671525.1. Classification (NCBI taxonomy): domain Eukaryota; kingdom Metazoa; phylum Mollusca; class Bivalvia; order Ostreida; family Ostreidae; genus Saccostrea; species Saccostrea glomerata. Next base: position 16,983 of record PRKT01002186.1, on the reverse strand, counting down.
TGCAGTAAAAGTGTACTATATGAGTTTGTGCTCAACACAACGGTTTTACTACTTATGACTTGAGCATTTGTCATAGTCATTTTTGGTATGTATATCTGCACGAGCAAAATTTTAAAAGGTTTCAAATTAATATTTGTACCTTTTTTGTAATTAAAACATTTTATGCAATAGCAGGAGGGGTGGTATCATTTTATGAGCTTGCTCACAATAATTTTAGTTTATGAAAGAGAGTCACTATGACAGCTCACATAATTTTAAAGTAAAACCATGTCAATCAGGCATGTCGCATCAGGTTTGGGTTGGGTAGGGGGAGGATGACATCCCCCACCCAACTTTTTCTCAACATAACCT
>PRKT01002186.1:0-13013 GCA_003671525.1 Saccostrea glomerata | reverse complement strand
AAATCAGTTATCATATATAAATGCTTTAGTTGCCTGCAGATTTTTTTCTTGATTCTTCTAGAACAAATACTATTTAATATATATTTTATGTTGATAAGCTTTAATGTGGTTGTAGATTTCTTATAGAGTACTTCAAATTTGCTGTTTTTTAAAGCAAAATAAACCTCCAAAAACTAGTTTTATTTATCAAAGGGTGAGGAGAATTTCAATAATCAACATTTGTTAAAATAGAGTATATTCATATAAATAAAATAATAATTTAAAAAGCTTTTTTGAATGACTAGTAATAAAAAAGTATTTGTTTAACCATAAATTCAAGTGTTATGATAAAGTACAAAACACGCTATTTGAAAGGCGCGTGGTTTCCATAGCAACAATGCCAAAAATTATTTTTGGCTTGCTTTTTTCTATTATACCCTTTGTTCTGAAAATTTATATATGAGTTTTAACCAAATCTGTTTCTATGCCACTTTCCACATTTTTTAACTAAATGCTCGATGCTTGCTGATTTTGACTCTTAAATATTAGATATGAATTTTTGACCTTGCTTCATTCATAACATGTCTTGCTATCGCAGACAAAATAAAGACTCTAAACTAATTAAGTCGGTGTATTTGATGAGTATTTCAAAAATCAATTATTTCAAAATTTAAAAAGTTTGATTTTTTAAAAAAAATAAAATTAGTAATAAAAACAGAGAAAAACTGAGAAAACGCTTACGATCAAAACATTTTTATTGCGAGAAATATTTCTTTATAATGCATCCATTTCTTATTTATCGATCAAAATCAGAATAAGAAGAGGTGGGTAAAAACAAAATTCATCAGCAAAAAAAATGTATGTAATATTCTGTATCAAGAATCAATAAAAATATACATGTATCATAAAAACCTCGTGCAAAATTAGTATTATTTAGTATTATTTAGAGAACGAGACGGGTTCTGTATCGTAGATAAAAATTTGGGGGTGGACGAGTACGCAAGCACGAGTCTCCACCCCCAAATTGGTATCTACGGTACAGAACCTGTCGAGTTCTCTAAATGATTTGTGACACGATCAATCAAAAATAGCTCCGCCCACTTTATAACTTTGCAGCATTCAAACTTCCGTCAGAGTTCTGTAGATGAGACCCCGACGGGGAGTTCATTTCCGCAGTATGTATATTTCCACGGAAAACGTAAAATTCGGTCAGATTAGTTTTGACAATTTAACGGGGTAGACGAAATCGAGTGATAGTTAGTCTTAATGGATAAAGTGGAGGATTTAACCGTAATTGTTGTGATCTATGGAGATTGATTATAATATTTTTCAGGGGTCTAACCTTAAAATCCCGGTTTGACTAGATTTACAAAATCAGGATTTACAGAAAATTCTTCGATGAACTTTGATATCACAGATTTTTATTTTCTAATTGAATACCGATTAAAAACGAAGTGAAAGAGATCGACGTGTGGCTGTCGTAAGCGAGAAGGATTTCAAAAAATAAAAACGCGGAAAATGGACTTGAATGATTTTGCACGAGGAGAGTGGATGTTTTTCGTTATTGCGAATTTTCTTTTCGTTTGGATCAAAATTACGAGAAGATTATGTTTTCCGTTATTGTGAATTTTCGTTTTTCTTTAGATCTAAATTACGTGTAGATTCTGTGTGGAATAAGTGTTTATTGACATTTTACATTCTCAGTATTAATACTGGGTATTTCTCTAAAATTTATAATAGGAAAACATCATCATTTTACTATTTGTACGTGCTTTTGCTAAATTGAATCAGATTTATTTTTAGACCGTGCTGTATTTTAGATACAGAATAGTTGGCAAATACAGTACGGTATACTGGGCTAATACAGAACGGAAAGTAGCTCCGCCCACCAAAGTGCCGTTCTGTATTGCTAATACAGGACAGTAAACTTCAAAGAAAAACACCGCTATCGTGTCACAATAATACAAAAGACTCGACTGACCCGTAACAATGAAATATACTACACAGTACACAATACATTTTCCGTAAATCAATGTGTCGGCAAACTTTCTAACAACCCTCGTATTAACAGCCGGCAGCATGCAATACACAACCAACAGATAATTACTGTGATGCATGTCTGATACTTTCAGTTATAATTCAACAAACTTTACTGCACACTGATCTGAATATGGCGCTCGTTCATTTCTAAACATTGTATAAACGTATCATTTGGATTATCGAAAATGACGGACATTGGATTTCAACAAAAATATAAAGATTGTCCTTTACAGCCTCTATATATTGCAATATGGCGAATATTCATTCGGTAATATACATCCATATCCGAACATTTCTCCAAACATTAAAGAAATCACCCGCCTGTCTTCATTTTAAAATGCAGATTCTAATACTGTTTGACCTTTATTGTCTTTGACTTCAATTAAATGTGGATAATTAGTGGCAATGAATTCGCATGAATCAAATTTACCTGTGCGGCATGCAATATGAAGAACGCTTTCTCCATCATTTGTCAGTGCATCAATATCCAAACCTTTTTCTAACAGGAACGAAATTAATTTTTTGTCTCCTTTTACACATACAGAGTGTAATACTGTGTACCCCTTATTGTCTTTGATATCAATTAATTTTGGAAAATTAGTGACGAAGAATCTACATGCATCATACTTAGCATTTAAACATGCAGATTGGAGAACACTTTCTCCATCATTTGTCAAGGCATCAATATCCAAACCTTTTTCTATCAGGAACGAAATCAATTTTCTGTCTCCATTTGCACATGCATAGTGTAAAGCTGTGCGTCCTTGATTGTTTTTGACGTCGTTTAATTGTGGATAATTAGTGACAATGAATTCACATGCATTATAATTACCAACAAGCAAATTCAAAGAATTGTGGTCCCCCGCTTTCGGTGTCCAAAGTAAACAGTATTTTAAAAGTCGGTCAACTCCAAGGTCAAGATCAAAGGGTCAAAGTTGTTGATTTCCAATGAAAGGTTTTCTCACAAGGATTACATATGTGAAGTATAAAAGCCCTAGCCCTTACTGTTCAAAAGTTATGGTCAAGGTTTAAGTTTTTTTTATAAGTACGTAAATCTTTAAGTTCAAGGTCAAAAGGTCAAAGTTGTTGATATCCAAAGAAAGGACTTGCCACAAAGAATACATATGTGAAACATAAGAGTCCTAGTGTCTACCGTTCAAAAGTTGTAACAAGTTAAAGTTTTTAAAAAAAAGAGTAGTTATTCTAATAAAACTCCAATGTCAAGGTCAAAGGGTAAAAGTTGTTGGTATCCAATGAAAGGTCTTCTCACAAGGATTACATATGTGAAGTACGAAAGCCCTAGCCCTCACCGTTTAAAAGTTATGGTCAAGGTTAAAGTTTTTTCATAAGTATGTAAATCTCCAAGGTCAAAGTCAAAAGGTCAAGGTTGTTGGTATCCAATGAAATGTCTTGCCACAAGGAATACATATGTGAAATATAAAAGTCCTAGCATCTACTATTAAAAAGTTGTGACCAAGGTTAAAGTTTTTTAAAAGTAGTTAAAACTCCAGGGTCAAGGTCAAACGGTAAAAGTTATTGGTATCCAATGAAAGGTCTTCTCACAAGAATTACATATGTGAAGTACGAAAGTCTTAGTCCTCACCATTCAAAAGTTATGGTCAAGGTTAAAGTTCTTTTTTATAAGTACGTAAATCTCCAAGGTCAAGGTCAAAAGTTCAAGGTTGTTGTTATCCAATGAAATGTCTTGTCACAAACAATACATATGTGAAATATGAAAGTCCTAGTACCTCCTATTCAAAAGTTATGGCCAAAGTAAAAGTGTGGAATTTTTGTGTAAAAGTGGGTCAAACTCAAAGGTCAAGGTCAAAAGGTACCCAAAGAAAGGTCTTGTCACAAGGAATACACATGTGAAATATGAAAGTCATAGCTCTACTAAATCAAAAGTTATGGGCAAGGTTAAAGTTTTTGTGACGGACAGACTGACGGACAGACAGACAGACGAATGAGATTTAATGTCCCCTCGCTTTCGCGAAAGCGGGGGACAAATAGACATGCAATATGAAGGACACCAATTCCCTCATTTGTCAGTGCATTAATATCCCATCCTTTGTTAATGAGAAAAGAGATCAATTTTCTGTCCCCATTTACACATGCAAAGTGTAAAGCTGTGAACCCTTCATTGTTTTTGGCGTCAATTGCATGTTGAAAATTTGAAACAAGGAATTCACATACATCATATCTACCATAACGACATGCAATGTGAAGGGCATTTTCTCCATTAATCGTCAGTTCATCAATATCCAATCCTTTTCCTATTAAAAAAGCAGTCAATTTTCTGTTTACATTTACACATGAAGAGTGTAATACGGTGTGTCCTTCATTGTCTTTGATGTCAATTAAATAAGGATAATTAGTTACAATGAATTCGCATGTATCATACCTACCAAACATACATGCGATATGAAGGACAGTTAAACCACTATATGTTAATGAATTAATATCCAAACCTTTTTCAATGAGAAATTTTATCAGTTTTTTATTTCCACTTACACATGCGGAGTGTAATGCTGTGAACCCAACATTGTTTTTGATGTCAATTAATCGAGGATAATTAGCTACCAGGAAGCTGCTTATATTGAATTCACCAGACATAGTTGCATAATGCAATACAGTATCGCTATTTCTAGATTTGATATTTATCAATATAGGATATTTTTCAATCAAAGGCTGTACTAACTGAGTTTGTCCCGAGACACAAGCCTCTTGGATTAAACTATGATAAGTATTAGACCTTACAATTGATAAACCAGTTTGATTCAAATCTACATACTTGCACAGTTTTAATAATAAATCTAAATTCCCACTTTGTACTGCGTTAAAACAAGTATTCAAATCACTTTTAATATCTACTGATAAAATCATATCGACGATCTTAACATGATTTCCTCTACTTGCGGCATTAAGGGATCTATATTTTTGTTTTTCATCAAAACTGCATTGTAACAAATGCTTCACCCAACCGATGTTTCCTGATTTTGCTAAATGTACCAGAATTGAGTTTCCATTTAAATCGACACATTCCTGAAAGTGATCTTTACAAACTTGATCTGATAATATGTATTCAAAAAATCCTTTGTCATTCCATAAATCTAACGAAGAAATGGATTCATAAGCATCAGGATAACCATCTCCCAAAATTTGACTGATTCTACTGGAAAGGAATTCAAGCAATTCTGCATCAACCAATATGTTTGTCCATTTTAGATACTTATTTGTTGTCAATCTTTGAAGCAAATTATGATGGCAGTTTAGAATTGTTTCCTTTGGAATAATGACAATCAAAATATTAAATAAAGTTTCTTGCACTGAGCTATGGGAAAAGGAATATGAATCGTTTGTTTTATCGTATATTATCAAAAATCCTTCAAAAACGTTAAGACTTTTGTGGAATTCAGCTAGTGAACGTGGATCTAGTCCAAGCACTTCCAATGCAATGGATTTCATATTCCGGTCTTTCTGAACAGAGAACAGTTTGGACTCCACAATACCTCCTTTCAGGAGAATATATATAAGAACTGCCATTTTAACAGCTCTTTCTGTTATCAAGGTTTCCAAGTAATCTTTCAGGAAATGATAAGGACTACGGAGAAAATTCGAAAGATCTTTTAGAAAATCAGGATTTTCCCGCGCTAGTCTACAACACTGAGGAAATCCCAAGGGTAAATATAAATCGGCTTGTCTTAATTTCACGTTTTCCTTTATGTTTCTTGGAAGGTTATAATTGTTGAGAAACTTGATAAACTCTTCAGGTTCCAAAGCATATTCACCAGTTGATAAATCAGTCATCGATGAAAAAAGTAGAGCGGCGTCTTTCTGTTTAGAAGCAATTTCCTTAAAAATATCGTCTCTGACTGTCACAATAAGTACATTTCCTATTTCATTATTCATCGATTTCACAAGAGATTCTATCAATTCCTTCCTATTCAAAAATTCATTTAAATCATTCATTGAAAAGGAGAATTCCCCAAATGCATTATCAATAAATATTAAATATTAAAGACTTGAAGAGGACGTTTCCCTTCATCCATGAAAATCTTTAACAAGTATTTAGCTAATGTCGTTTTTCCAGATCCAGGTATGCCTTTAATCACCACCTGTCTGTTTTTCTCTAACAGTTCTTTTGCTCTGTCAAATGCCCGAGTTTTAACAAGGATTTTCTCCGTTTCCTTATGATGATTGTTGACCATAGCCATTGTTGTTTCTATTATGAATTTAAATAAACCTGATTATGATTTTTTCGTTTTACAAATTCAAAATAAATGTTATTAGTGTATCGCTACCGAACAGTTCTAACTTTTGTATTTTCAGAGTAAAATTCATTTAGCATTTACGTAAAAATATTGTTGTACCAAAGAAAAAATGCCATAATGATAATCGCGGTTAAATAAACGTTTCGGAAGCTCTGTTTGTATTAAGACTAAATTTCATTTACTTTTAATATTCTAAAATATCTTTGACAATGCAAAAATAAATTAAGCAGAAATAGCATGACCCTTTCAAACGTAGATGCCTAATGTGTTGAAGATGTAAACATAGCAGTTTTTATTTATTACGTATTTACTTTTTAATTTAGTTGTAAAAATATATTTCAGTATGTTGACATCATGCTTACTTTAACCTATATCCTACATGTATTTCTATCAGAAAAGGTTAGATGTTTTTAATTTTGCATCCCCAAAAACATAGGTTTATATGTTTTGTTATTGCAAATGGAACAATTTTTAGGATTTTCAAGATTTTTGAAACATTTTCCCCCAGCAAACTATTTGTATTCGATAGCCTACATCTCTTAAATCTATTTGAATTGAAGTTTTATGGTTAACTTATATTCTGCATGTGACCACCTCTTATTTATCCTACTTTAACAATTGTTTAGGTCACTGTTTCGTTCTCTTTAAGATGCCTTTTCAATACCATAATTTAATTCTGGTTGTAACGCTGTATTTGATTGGATAAAAAAATACTTTATATTGTATAAAATGGGTTGCCAACGTCACAATGACTTGCGTCAAAAAAAGTAACAATCCGCGAAATTACACTCAATTGTTTTTTTACAAATTGAAATCATTATTTAGAACAATGAATGAAAATTAAAATTATAAGCAATGAATTTAAAAGTGACCTATCTTATTACACTCTGTACGATTTAAACTTGGTTGAAACAGTTTAAGTTTTTTTATAAACTGCGATAGCATATCTGTCCCAGCCCAGTTTATACAGTATTATATGGGTAGCTATAAAATTCATTCCTTCATTAAATCAAAAATAAGATGAAATACAAGTACATGTAAATTCATTTAATAACATGATAGATTTCTTTGATAGTAAACAGATTTTGATGTTGTATATATATCAACCCTTTTCATATATAATGGCATTAGAGTTAAAGTTAGAGTGGGGAAAATCTACATACCTATTTCCTTTTCAAGTTCCGGATCTGAAAAAAAGAATCAAGGCAATAAAAGACATATCAATTACAGAGAAATATGCACCGAGATGTTCTGAGATAAAACAATCAACACGTTAATCACTTACCAAAACTTAGTCCCTTTTCCATGTCACTCAATTTCTCTGAAAATATATATTTAATTTAATACACTCAAAATAGTATAATTTAAAATTTGTTATGAGCATTTGAGAGTTTAAATTAATGTAAATAGGGAAAGGAGAATATAAAAAAAGAAAAGCTTGTTTTTTTTCTAAAAACAATCGAAAAAGGCATGAAAACTCAACTCTGGTTAGATAATGTGTGGAATTTTATCACACCTAATTTTTTCTCAATAGATTTCCTTAAAAAAATAACCAATACTTCAAGCTGAAACATTAGTAGTAGATTTACCTTTTCACAATCTTACAAAGGAAAAAAACGTAAATACAAGAAAAATCTTGAAACTTTCATCTTGTATATAAGTTTGTCTTGGCTCAAAGACAAAAGCAAAGTTACTTTCTTTCCACTTTTTTTCAGAATGAGATTCAAGGTCGATATTCACAGCCTTTGATATACGATACTTGCATCAAGATTATTTTTTTCGTTAGAGGCCAATTGAATTGATTAATTTTTCTATTCTTTACATTTAAAAATCTGTCGCTGCTTTCTATTTCATATTCTTTGATGAGAATATAAAATAATTCAAAATAACAAGTATTTAAGATAAAATGAGCCTCTTTCTGAAAGTACATGTATATGTACCTGAAAATCTAGACACAGATAAATGTAGGTCATCAACAACCCCAAGTCGATTTATGTATTTATGTTCAAGTTCAGGATCAATGGAACATGTTTTGATTTCTGTCACAGAATTCTGGTAGACAGTAGATGTCCCTAGATGTCGCTCTAATTCAACAACGATGTCCCGGATGTTCCGCCATTCCTGCCTATATTCTGAATCAGAAAGAATTATATCGGCAGAATGGCCGTAGTATTTGTTCCGAAGAAGACGAATCCTTTCGATATTGGCGGCAACACTTCTATCAGCGTGGTCTGGAAGCTCGCCCCAACCCTTAGAATGTGGAGGTATTTTACTGACATTCCGAAGAATGATGTACAAGATAGATATATCCAGGTCTGAATAGTCTCCCCTATACTGATTTGTTAGTGGTGGGAAAATGATGTCATTTTGTGTTGGATTAAGAGGGTTGCCTTTTATGTTTTTCTTGAAATCATCAGTCCATTCTTTGACTTTCATGGATAAATCAGACGGTAGAATTTCTTTTTTTCAGAATTTCACGTAACACATCAGTACTTGGACCCAGTATGAGCCTCGCCAGCCGAGCGGTGTTTGTCGTCTCAGGTGTTGATGTGTACTTGGATAACGACATCGTATTCTAATAAGATGGATTGTTCTGAAATCAATTATTCCGCGTTGTGTTTTTTCTAAATAAAGAGAATGAATATCATCGCATGTGTATATAAAACTATTAAAAAAAGTTATTTACATATGTAATTTCAAAGTTGTATTTGTATCACTTGAACTTTGACTAATTAATTAATAATAAATATGGAGATAGAATGTAACGTACATACATGTATAATTGAGCTCAAAAGTCAAGTGAGTAATACTACAATAGCAGGTGAATTGTTAACCTCCGAAACCATCAGAGGAGGTATCAGAGTAACCTTTCCCTGTCGATAGGTCACTCCTATAGTGTGCCCCAATCTTACTGTATAGGAGGAAAATATCTCGCGGTATTAATATTCGCTATATTCACGGTGTTAATGAATCCGTGAATTCAAGAAACGGTGAATAGGTTTTGAATAGGAAAAGAAAAGGGAGGAAACTTTAAATATATACCAATCCCGACAATTCACGAAACCGTGATTGTGCTAAAGAAGAGAAAACTTTTAATTTACAACCCGTGAAATTAATCCCCTATACAGTAATTAAAAATTAATAATTAAAATTAACGAATTTAGCCCCGTGGGGATCCGGGTTAGAATAGGTCCTCAGTACCCCCTTGCTTGTCGTAAAAGGCGACTAAATGGGGCGGTCCTTCGGATGAGACCGTATAAACCGAGGCCCCGTGTCACAGCAGGTGTAGCACGATAAAGATCCCTCCCTGCTCAATGGCCCTGAGTGCCGAGCATAGGCCTAAATTTGCAGCCCTTCACCGGCAATGGTGACGTATCCATATCAGTGAAATATTCTGGAGAGGGACGTTAAACAGTATACAATCAATCAATCAATCGGTACATTTCCGAATAACGGATTTTTTGACGCGGTACTAAGATGTACTAAAACACCACAACTCTGATGTTTCGGATGTCCATGCTTGCTCTGATCCCATTTTGTATTGTTTTTAGGACTTTGATATCCGATACTGTTCGTTATCTCTCCTCCATATCCTTCGTAAAAGTCAGTTTGAGTTATCCTCCATTATTTTGTTTGTCAGTAACTAACTTCGTTTTAGAAATTGAAGATGCGTTCTTCATTCTCTTGCTTAAAGATATAAATCTTGTAAACAGTGGATGAGGTTTATTGTATACAGGGAAATTTTCGCTCCCCTTATATTTTTGCTCCTTTCCCTACTATCATTTGGGCGAGGCGAATTCAAAGAATACAGTATAATTTCTTAAAACATTTCTGTGACGTCATCTTTTGTTAAACCTGGTTCAATAAATTTGTTATTGTCCAGCACCCCGTCCAATAAGTTACCTGTAGGTGTCCAATAAGTTTCAACTTATTGGACAGGTACAGGTAACGTTAAAATGAGAACAAAGAGCGAGGCAAATAAGTAAACAGCACTTACAAGGCAATGACAAATCTAACAATTTAATATGAACGTAGGAAAATAGTAGGCTAGCGTTAAATGTTAGTATTTCACAAAAAACCCTATTAAAAATGGCACAAAAAATCCAGTGAATTGAATGTCTCAGATTCATTATTGTAGACGCGCATCCGTGGCTCCGATCATAAAGTTCCTGAATTCACCGTTCATTGCTATATAATAGATTCATTTCCCAATGCTTGATTCACGGAACATAATATAGAATCCAATGGACACAAAGAATTAATAAGAAGAATGCGTTTTCTTAAACACAACCTTGGGCTTTTTGTTTATTGAAATAACCATTTTTCCGCATTTAGCACAAAATTTGGCTCACGAAATTCCAACAGAATCTGTAATTTCGTTCAGTGATTTATTACCATTTGTCCACCTTGTCCTGCGTCGTTTGAGCGAGTGTCTGTCGTTGTTTTAAGGTGGGCTGGGGTAAACTCCTTCCGAGTTCGAAACTTGCACACAAAAGAGAAAGTGTTGCATTTAAAAAAATATACCAGAATATACCAAAGTCAGAATGAATACTGTTCACAACACAATGGGAGCTTTCACATTTCTGAGTCACTGTCGGCTCCCTCGATGTGACCCCCTCCCGTTTCCCGACCTTCTCCTCTGTTTGCAGCCAGCTTTGAAATGTTCGTCACTGCCACAGATCCAGCAGTGAGTGCATGATGAATCTGTGTTTGACTGTCGACACTTTTCACAGCCCATTTGGAATCTACGGGGACCATCTGTATCTGACGAACTCCTTGGTGTGGCGGAACTTTGCTTCTTGATTTCCGCAATCTCAGCACGTAGTTCCTGAAGTTCGGTCCAGAGAACACCCTCTTTGACATCCTTCTGCTTCTGTTCTTTCTTTGGACGGTTGTGAGCTTCCTCTGTAATCGAGCTAACCTTCGCTTTGATTAATCGTCCCTTCCTCTCCTTTTCCCTAGCGACAATAGTGCTGAATTGCTGAATGAGTTCATCATCTTCAACTTTAGAGTCCAAAATCGGTTTCACTTCCCGTCGAAGTGTCTCATCATTCAGTCCTATATACAAAGTGTGTAGGAACACCGGCGTGACAAGCTTCTCATCGTAATGTACCTCAGCACCTTCTTCTTTGGATACAAACAGGATCTTTTTTTCAGGCTTAATAATTTTAACAAAAAATCTTGAGGCTCATCCCTCCCTTGTGTAGAATTTGTCAGGTGAGTATAAAGCTCAGTCGCTGATCTCTCCTCATAGTGTGACCGAAGAATTTTACGCAATGATGATAGTGACAACTTGTCACGTCCTTCCAAATAACTTCTCAAAGGTAGGGTAGGTGAAATGGCTCTGGTGACCCCATCAATTATGTCGGCTTCAGTGTACAACTTGCGAATGCCGGCCTCAATCTGTCTAATAAGGCTAACAAATGAGAGTCTAGTAGGGCGGTCAGATATTTCACCACATATTTTGAAGTCTTTGTGACACAACGGTGGGTGCTTGATTTTAGTAGCAGCAGTCGGTGTTGGTGCTAGTCCTGAAACCTTTTCTGTCTTAATGGTGACTTTCTTTGGGGTCAATGCATCATTAAGGAGTAGTAAAGTTGTAAAGTTACCATCTTCAGATTTTTCTTCTTCATCCAACCAGGCGATGATAGCTTTTATGGCCAGAAATTTGTCTGCCTTCTCCGGCTCTGTGGTGATCTGATGGCTCTTTAAGATGACACAAAGAGTTTCAACTGGTGCTTGGTATAACTTGGCCAGGACTTCAAATTCTAGCTCTTGTTTTTCTCCCATGGCTTTGGAATCAACTATCCCGGACGAGCCCCCAAATGTTACAACTAGCCACTTTACCTGGAGAAATTAAAAGAGGTGTTAGGTGTTTACACTTTTATTGTAGGACGAGGCACCAGATTCTAACTTCTACTCAATTTTACAAAATGTGTTTACAAGAGAAACTACGGTAATTTTATACAAACTGCACATAATTCAACAGTGCGCATTTAAATGAGTAAATACGGTAATTTCATAATTCATTCAATAAAGCTTATTAAAGTATAATTACAATCCTTACATATACAATAAAACAGTTAATGACACCTGCTATTTACGATTTATGTAAATCATGCGACATTCTAATGAAAAATGATAGAATACTGAAAAATACAAATGGCGGGAACATGTGCCGCACATGTGCTTGGCCTAGTCAACAATTTTCATAATTCAAGTTAATAATCGTGTGACATAACATATATTGACTAGAAATATATCAAATGGATTTCAATAATAAGTTTGGTAATATACATTGCATATAAATGTTCCAATTGGATAATTACCTGGAGAAATTAAAAGAGGTGTTAGGTGTTTACACTTTTATTGTAGGACGAGGCACCAGATTCTAACTTCTACAAAGAAGAGCTCAGCGAAAAGTCACAAAAACAATATTAGAGTTATCGCTCTTTGTTCATAATAAAAAAAATTGGTACCCCCCCCCCCAAATACCACACCTAACATAAAATTAACATTTTTGAATTAAAATAACTTTTTTAATATTTTATACTAAATTTGGACGTTTATATGTGAAATTTTTAATCTGTGTTTAATGTGTGCTTATTCGTCGTAAATTTTGTCTTATTTATTCCCTTTGAAAAAAGATAAAGGCATTCCAATTGACACTCTGTCAAAATAACTGTTGCTCGTTAGGACTTAATCCCTCGGGATTTGTTTATA
>PRKT01002185.1:16749-31557 GCA_003671525.1 Saccostrea glomerata | reverse complement strand
TCTATCTCTCACTGGTTTAAAACAGTTTTTGTCAATTGTGAATCTTTCTTTTTTTGTTTTAAACTCCACCTTAGTTTGAAATATACATGAATGAGCTTACAGTTAAAATTTTCTCTGTCTCGCTGTTGTTGACTTCTTGTGTGGCGGTGTTGTTGTTGTTCTTGTTTATGCCTTTTGAGTCTGAGTTATAAAATATGAATAAAATGTAAATAAATTGCAAAACTATTTTGATCAGCGCAATTGTAAAACGTAGTTTGTAAACCCTTCCTATTAATAATCAATTGAAGAACTTTTTTTATTCGCTCAAGCGTTAAACTAAATTCGTAAACCTTTTATGCTTATTAATCAGAGAAATAATTTTTCAGCGTAAGAATAATCATTACCTTCTGAACAAAATAACAATTACGACAACAGCCAGACACACAACTATGGCAGCCACGACTCCCCCTATAATGGGGGCAGCGTCGGTGTCTGGTGGATCAGGACCACGGACCTTTTAAGTGAGTATTTTTAATACAATAAGACACACAAAGAAAGAAGAAGGATGTAACAAATTCAATTAATTTTTATTTTCGATTTAATCTTGTGCTAACTTGAATGATAAATAACTAATAAATATACACATAATTCTTATCAACAACATTTTATCTAACGCTTCTCGACGATTTTCTTTTAATCAATAATATTCAATACATTTTCAATCATTTATTAAAGGGGACCGACTGCGGTTTTATTGTGTGAAAACTACAATAGCGAATCTCTTCATTTTTATACCATATATTATTTATCTTAACTTTATCTTACCTTATTTTTATATTCATATGAAGCAGAATTTATGCAAAATCTTATGCGTGAAAAGAAGAAAACACTTGCTGTGGCCTTCAACTCGACATTTAGATTTATCGACGACGTATTGTCAATTAATAAAGATAATTTCCATTCCTACGTCGATACGATATATCCTGGTGAGCTTGAGATAAAAGATACCACAAAGTCCAACACTTGTGCTTCATATTTGGATATTTTATTGAAATAGACACTAATGGTAATCTAACAACCAAGCTATATGATAAACGTGATGACTTTAACTTTTCTATCGTCAACTTCCCTTACTTATGCAGCAATATACCTTCATCACCTGCATACGGAGTATATATCTCAGTTGATTCGGTACGCAAGAGCATGCTCTACGTATGAACAATTTCTGAAACGAGGTAAATTATTGACAAGCAAGTTGGTGATACAAGAATGTCAGCAGTCTCGTTTAAAGTCGTCATTTCGTAAGTTCTATGGTCGATACAATGACCTTGTCAGCAAATACAATTTATCATTGAGTCAAATGCTACCTGACGTTTTTCATACAAATTGTTAGTCCATTATTTATACACTGAATTGACGACGGATTTTTTCCCTTATTTCCTGATCATGACAACGAGCACACGGCGGGTGTGACCGGTCGGCAGGGGATGCTCACTCCTCCATATCACCTGATCCCACTTCTGATGTTTGGGGGGTCCGTGTTTGCTCTGATCTGATTTTGTATATTGTGTAATGGACTTTGAGATTGAATACTGTTCGTTATCTCCGTATCCTTCTTCAGTGTACATGTCAGATTTGGGGATATCTACAATCCAGTTTTTTTAAAAGAACCGTCTCAAAATACAGGTACATTAACATTTTGCTTTAAAAAATAGATACGCTTCATTTTACTAATATGATGCGCGGAATATTGCACAATGAAAACCACAGCAGTCGGACCGCTTTATATTGATGAAGTTTATAAATCTTGGGTATTTCAGATATGATAAAGAAACATGCAAAAATAATCTCATAATTTTTTGTGAAATATTTAATGGGAACAAAACATGATAATTATAAATTTTAAAAGCAAATCTATGAGGAGATAGATTGTGCGTGTATCTTACACCCTTGGGTGCAACATAAGTAGAAACTTGTTTAAATAACTTATTTCTTAATCACTTAACACCCTTTTTTGTATTTCATTGCACTTGGAAACCTTTAATTCAAATTGATATTAGTGTAATATATCACATTAAGTACAATATTTCACTTGTACATGCAGGAAATTGTTTTTTTACGAGAAAATTAAATTCTTGATCAAGAACATACGAGGGCGTTCAAAAATTTCGCGAACTGTGCTATTACTTACTCTTACAGACGTCATACAGTTATGAAATTTCACAGAAATTTGTATCTTAAAGATTCCAATAAATTTTGGGCAACATTTCTGTATTTTAAACAAATTATACTAAAATTATCGGTATATTGATATCGCTGATGGAGAGGTACGGAGCACGACAAAAATTTGAAAAAGCATGTGGAATCCAAAACTTAACTCATTGATTTTCTATAATTCGAACTATTTTTCGACAATTTTCTCAAATGTATATTTAAATTGTTCAATTAACATGCATTTAGATTTCTGACGTGATATTTGAAGTACTAACAGAAATATAGTGAAATTTCTCTGACGCGATTCCCATGAAAACGACTGTGAAATTGACGTCTACTGAATTGACGGCGCACCACACTTTTGTTAAATTATGTGTAATGCTCGAGATATCGCCAGCATAGATCCAAAATATGCATATTAAAACATGCAGTAAACAAGGGTATTCGTGAAATTGTAGACCGTTAGACCTCTGTAAAAAGGCTATACGGGAGAAGGGGAAGAGAATTATCGACGAAAACTTTATCAGGACTGTTAAGAACGTGATGAGATTCACCAATCTCACACTATATCTCATAAATAACTGTATTTTTGGTTTTAAAACAAAAAAGAATAGTCTTTACTTGTAAAATAGACTGAAGTTTTTATATAGAAATGCATCCTGTCTTAGTACACATTCTAGAAGGGCCCTATGTTCTGCCTTGATACAATGTTATTTTGACTATGCCAGTTCTTCTTGGTATTGTGGAATGAACAAGCAACTTAAAACAGATTACAAGTAACCCAGAACAAAGTAGTACGGTTCATTTTAAACCTTAGTCCTAGAGAGAGAATTTCTAACAATATTTTAAACTCTCTAAATATGTTAAGAGTGGAGGATAGAGCTAAACCATTAAGATTAAAACATGTTTTAATATATATCATGGTAATGCACCAGCTTACCTCCATGATCATTTTGTATTAAATAATAATATCACAAGAAGTGCAATAAAAAAGAATTTTATTATACCAAAGATAAAAGGGAAAGAGTCTTCATGTTTTTTCTATAATGCAATCAAAGATTGGAATACATTGCCACTGGAGATTAAAGAGGTGAAAACAAAACAAAGTTTTAAGAAAGCCGTAAAATCTTTTTTATCTACAAATGCTAGTGTTACTACATAAAAAGCTTGTCTAATTTTATCGTTTATTTATCATTTTAGTAGCATAAGCATTTTGTGATAATTAATAAGACAAAATATGCTACTGTAAACACGTCATTTTTCAAAGCATTATGCTATACTCATAAAAGTACCTGCTTAAATTCCCATGTTTATGTAATTTTGTTATTTTTTGTTTACTAACATGGCTGTTATTTGAGGACCCCATTGGAAATAAGCTTTTTTAATAAGGCTTTTATGGGCTATCATTAGGTAATATCTATCATCTGTATGTCATGCAATGTATTTAATAATAATTACATATAAAATTGTTAGATTAGATCTTCCTAAAGTAGCATAGTGCTGAGATAATGTGTGTGTATTTCTTTCTTCTAGTAGTATGCTAGTCTGTAATTGTTTTAATTTGTGAATCATGACATTCTGTTATATTTTTACCTGAATAAAATGAAATGAAAAAGAAAGAAATAAATTTTAAGCTTGACAAGAAATGGTGTTTAGATGTTGGTAACGAAGCTCAAACTGTACAGGTACTCTTGGGAAAATGTTGAGAAAATGAAAGCTCAATAACCATGATAACATATTTTGTTATAATGCCCGTGACGTCGAAGATTTTGCTGCTCCGTGACTTAATATGTCCTGATAAATCACTCAAAATTGATAGCAATTTACAACATTTTGATATGAAGTTTTGAAGACCATATGAGTCAAGATTCTTTTATATTATGTGTGACATTTTGCCCGATTCTGTCGTAAAATATCTTTTTCTGTGCAACAGGTCCGCGTAATATTTGAACGGCCCTCGCACTGTCGTCTTGAATATTTATTGAAGTGGTGTATCATTTTTCAAATATGCCAGATTTAGGAACATTTCAGTGGGATGCATATTTTTACAGTTAACTTCCAATAATTGATAAAAGGAGTTTGCTTGCTTTACGGTTTTTTAATCAACTTTTTGACCGCCGAATTATGGCTGAAATAATGCCGATCCCGTATTAAACTAGAGGTACTCTGAGCAATGCGCTCACTATATGATACCCCCGCCTCCCATAATGTCCATGTGTTGCTATATATGTTTTACGGTAATGTGTAAAGAGGAATAACTCGTCCTATTAAATGTTATCCAGAAGCTTCTTTATGTGCCATCATAGGTACACATATAATGGCAATGATCATGTTTTGCTATGGGAGACTTAAAATACGTGTCGAATAAAAAAAAATAAAATAGGAGGTGCACAATGGCAATATGTAAAAAAGATTCTGTGAAAGTTTCATTAAATTTCACTCAGTAGTATAAGAGGAGTTGCGGATAAGAGATAAAGCGTAACAGACGGACGGAAATATCGATTCCTATATACCCTCCCACTTTTCAAGCGGGGTGTATAACAATATCAATCAATCAATTAAATCAACATTTAGTCTGTTTCAACAGTGACGTTCTCATATATCAAAATCACCTTGCATCAAAAAAACACTAAGTCAAACAAGTTGGTTATTTACCTAATTCAGTTTGTTCAATAATAATTTACACTAAATTTGGTTTTACATTTAATTTACAATCAATTAGTTTAAATATTCAATGGAATCAAACAAACATTCCAGTTTACCTGTGGACACGCTCCTGAGATGGCGTCACATGTTCTGTTAGAACAATCTCCCTTGCATGTTTCATTACAACCGTAACCATAGTATCCCCAAGCGCACCCTGAATTAGCAAGCATATCATTTTTCAATACTGTCAAATTACTTTTCTCCCTCATACAGATTTGCAATAATTAATAACTATCAAAATAAAATAATTTACCTTGAAAAATTTATTTTATTTTGATGCATACGCATAGTATTAAAACCATAATAATTGATTTAATTCTACTGATGGCTTCAACATTTAGTGAGAGCTCTTAAATAGGCTTTGTCTGTTCCTCACTCACATTCACTTTGTAAATAAAATATTTTGTATAAATAAAAAAAATTAGGCCATATGGAAGTCCTTGTTTTAACAAATCGATACCTTGAATAATTTTATATTCAGTTGCATTCAAATTTTTATACGTTTTTTAAAGATGTTGCAGAACAAATGGAATATTAAAAAACACATTTGGGCGGTGAAGCATATTACAAAAACCCATGCAATAAACTCATTTTTAAAGGTTAAAAAAAAGAAAATTATCACCTTATATCGTGACACTTTCGCAATATAATGCAAAACTTTCGTAAATATACGCGTAACTTTCGCGTCATTACACAAAACTTTCAAAAACGCCAAAGTTACGCTTATATTTGCAAAACTTTTTAAAGGCGCATCTTTATGCGAATAAACGCATAACTTTCGCGTTATAACGCAAAACCTGCACTCTATGACGCAAAACTGTCTTGAATAGACGAAAAATGTACATATGCATATAGAAATGCTACTCAGGAACCTTGATTTTGACTGAGAGATAAGAACATGGACGCAGACGGGAACTCGCAGGAATTTATTTATTATAATAGAATTGAATTGACACAGAAGATGTACTGGAGAAATGATGTGAGAATAGGATAAATAAGTAATCATAATGAATTTTTATTTTAAAACATTACCAATTAATAAAATGAATATTCTACTTCCTTGTACATGTATTTCAATAATTGAATTCAAGAAATTCCTTATACTAATTATTTTTTAAAGAAAATCTCCACTTAATACTTTCTTCAATTTGTTTTCTTGATCAGTGACATTTAATACAACTATAACACAAGTAAAGTAAGCAATCCATCGTATTGGATCAAAATTATAAAATTTTGGAAGCATTACATTACCTAAAAGTCAGCGAACAATGTATTACATGTATGTAAAGGTCAATGTACGAGTAGCGCTCCAAGTATATTGACCTGTGTAAATCCGCCTTTAATGCTCCTTAATAAAAAATAAAGGATACTTATATGATACACTGTTAACAGAGATTATATGCTAGAAGTATTTTTATATAGTAAAGAAAGTAAGGCAAAAAACATGTACTAAAGTTATTGAAATCCAGTGTTTCTCAACAACTTCGATAGCTAGGTGAAATGTGCACCCGACTACAAAGCAGAGGTACCGAGTTCAGTTCTTACCATGGGCAATAACATTTTTATAATGTGAAAACCAATTCTAAAATTTTAAAATTTTCTAAAATTCTTCAAGTTCTCAAAATACTTTATCGTTTTTCTACAGAGAATCTAACGAAGACAGATAAAAATCTGCAAACCAAATTTCACCAAATGAAAGTGTTGAGATACATTTGACAAATATACCTCATTTTGTCAATTTTCTGACAATTGTCTGAGATCTTGATCTCAATAAAATAATTTAATTGCAGATTCTGCTCTAGAGTGAATAAAAAACGCAGAAAAGGAGTTGCTCTTACTCGGAAGTCACGATCGTGAAATTAAAATTTGGAAAACTTATACTTGAACTTTAAACTGTCTTAACAGTGTTGGAAAAGAAAAATGGATTCAATAGATAGAAAACTTAAAATTGTTTCTTGTGATAGTCCACGACAAAAATAGACTTTTGCATATCCTTGAAAAGAAAAAATTATCTAGAACACAAAATCAAAGAAAAAGAGGAGACTTAAGCAAATGTCTTGGTTAAACAGCAAACGTTTCGTGTTACAATGCGAAAGTTAGGCGCTTATTCTCGAAAATTTCGATTTATATTGTGAAAAATGTATTTTTCTTACCTCAAAATGGGCTCAATGGGCTTACGTATATATATATATATATAAAGCACTAAAAATGACCAACGACACGAACAATAAAAATTATATATATATATATATATATATATATATTAATGCTGACAATACAATTTCAAAGATATTTTTTTTAATCTCCAAAATCTACATATAGTACATGCATACCAAAACTAAACTAGTGCTAATTGTAACGGGAACCGTTACAGATGTTCCCCAAACGCTCCCCAACTCCCTTTCGGAGCCATATTCCCTGTAAGCTTCATTAATTAAGACAAACTCTGTGCATTTTTTACTTTAACAACGTTTTCCCAGAAGGATACCAATTATATTCAATTTTTAGCATTGCACCCAAGCGCATGTGAATGCATGTGCTTTATGATCATATCATCTTGTCTACACTATTTATATATTTTAATATACTATATATTAAAGCATTCAGTCCAAAATAATAAAAATCACTCATTCAAGAGTATTTTTAAATATACTCGTTCCAAATGCACGCACGTGCGTGCACGTGCATGATGATCATACATTCTTGTAGGAGTCCCTTACATCTATCTATGTTCTAAATCCAATCCTGTTTGGTTGAAAAACAAGGGAATTATAGCCATTTAAAGTTTCAGCCAATCAAATTGCAGCACACGTGCATGCGCGATATATATATATATATATATATATATATATATATATATATATATATATATATATATATATATATATATATATATATATATATATATATATATATATATATATATATATAATCCGAAGTTTTGAAAACCACATACTGTCTAATAAAAAGGAAGAAATGCAGTTATATTATAAAAATGTTACCTTGTGTACAGTTGATCCCTTGATGACCTTTATCGCAGCCATTCAAACATGTCCCGTTTATGTGATGGCACTGTTCTTTATCAAGACAAACACCGCATGATTGAGCACAGTTAAGTCCAAATTTACCACCGGTACATTCTATACAAGAAATGTATCATTACCTATTTTTTGTTTCTATTTCTTATAGATTTTTCAGCAAAAACACTGCAGTGCAGAAATACAAGCATTAGTTGATTAAATAAATATATATCTTTACTCTGATCACATTTCACGCTTTTCCATCCCTCCTGACATCCACCTTCACATTCCCCTGTTATTCTGTCACATTTTCTAGGAACACCACACTTGATGTTACATGTTTCATTGCAGTTGTAGCCATGATGTCCAATTTTACATTCTGTGAAGAAATGAAAATAATACTATGTATTGATAGCACTTATATAACTGTTTTGCTTTTGAAAGGTCTTTATACAAGATTCATGGATCTTTCAAAAATGATCTCAATTGGGAGAGGGGGTACTTAATCGGTTTATTTCTGTAATAAGAGGGACATAATACTTTTCATATTGAAAGAGTTTGTATTAAAGGAATTAATTTAAAAAAAAATTCCATTTTATACGGTATTATCTTGGTTGTCACAGTTTACATCTTTTAATTTAAGTTTGATTCATTCATTGTAGGAAAAAAAAAAGAATTTTGTTCTCATAAAGTGACTTCAGATTGAACAAAATGAAAATATAACGTCATGCCTTGTGATCCGTTTTTGGTCCAGGCCCCGGGATCATGAAGCATCTTAAGCTTAAGTCAAAAAATGCCTTAGATGCTGATTTTTTTTAGAGGTCAAGCACCCCAAAATGAAAATACCTTCCGATTTTGTTTCTTCAGTCTGCTGTTGTATGCAAATTATGAGTTTCCTTTAACAAATTTTAAAGATTTTATAGATAATTGAAATTTTGACTTAAGTCTGTTTCATGATCCCGGGGCCAGGTCTTTGTGATTCTGTCAGCCTATATTTTTTTTATATACAGTGATTTTTTATCCATCCATTTACTGCGTTATAACTAAATTAAAATATATCCCTATGCAGTATGGTACATGTTAATAAAACGTAAGAGGTTATCGTGTGTTTGTAACGAAATTCAAGACGTATGTAAATGTATGAAATATAAAGAAAGACAGTTTTAAAAAAATTAGTGTGATATAAGTAAAAAAAGGATCCATTCCTTCTGTACACTTCTCTCCCTGAAATCCCCAGTCACATCTATTTAAGCATGTCCCCTTGATGTGATGGCACTGCTCCAAACTCAAACACGAACCACATGTCTGACTGCAATTTTCTCCGTACATCAGCCCATCACATTCTATAACATCCAATATGTCAAAATGTAATCAATATATATTTTTTACATTTGATATAAAATTACAGGGATTGTATGTATGTTCTAATAACAAATGTAATGATGTAGAAATTTTGCCATCTTCGGTAAATATTCACTGTGTAAGGACTTCATGATCAAAGCGTATCATATTTGCAAAAAATCAATTATTATTAATAATCATATTAGGGGTTATCGTAAAGTTCGAGAACTAATTGAATAACTTTCATAATATTTTTCAAAGTCAGATTCTGTGTTTATTATTTTTCAAAGTAGGCCCCTCTAGCTGTTATTTACTTTTCCTATTAGTCTGCTCTCATCAAATCCAATTTGATAACCCGCACCTAATAGTCTGCAGTAACCAAAGTTTTTGGTGGTACATGTACCATGTGATTTAGAATAATTCAGTTGATATCAGAGAAAACAATGAGCATAGTCTTCCCTGCTGACTTCGTTACATATGCTTTTAATGGTGATGGAAAGGAAGGATGCTTCCAAATTGAACTTTCTGGTTCATAGAAATGTATTCATGTTTCACATATAATATTAATGATTCTATTCATGAAGAAAAGTCCTTCTTTTGCATATCTAAATGCCTGAGACTTTTACTTTCATTTCATTTGTTCTGGCACAATGAGGCTAGGTACCCACCTTGTTCTAACTCGCCGCATTTTATGCGTACATGTACTCCTTAAAATCTCCTAATCCTTAATCGCAGCTTTTCGATCTTCATCAAACAGTGTTCAATCTCAGATACATTTGTCTCGGTACAAACGTTAAATTCCATCATCATCTGTTTCCAATTATTTATTGTATTTTTTGCAGTATACTTATAAACTTTATGTAAACCATTGTATATTTCCGTGAAGTATTTAGATAATTTACATGAAAAATATAAAGATAGTTATCAGTATTCAAGATCAAAATTCATAAATCAATGCAAAATAAGAGCAGAGAAAACACGAACTTCCAAAAAATCAGAAGTGGAATCAGAAAGAGTGAGCATTGATTCAGTGTTAAAATAATGGACTTAAATTTGTATGAGAAATGTAAGTCACCATTTCGATTAATAATAGACTATTTTTGCTGACAAGTTCACTGTACCATAGAACTTTCGAAATGATGACATTAAACGAGAATACTGATATGCTTGCTTCATCAACATGCTTGTCAATAATTTACCTGGTTTTATAAATCGTTCATACACTAAGCATGATTTGCGTATCGAATAAACAAACTCAGATATATAATGTCCGTATTCAGGTGATGAAGGTTTGTTGAGGATTTACGTAAGTAGGTTTACATAAATAAGGGATTTGACGAATTGAAAAAGTTAAAGCCATCACCTTTTTCATAGAGCGTGGTTGTAAGATTACCAATGATGTCTTTTTCAGGTAAAATATCGAAATATATTAAACAGATTTGTCAGACTATGTGGTATCTTTTATCTCAAGCTCACCACAATACATCATATCGACATAAGAATCAAAGTAAGTGTAGTTAATTGACACCATGTTCTCGATATATCTAAATGTGAAGATGAAGGCCACGGCAAGTGTCTTCGTCTTTCGTCTTTTCATGCACAAGATTTTAGACAATTCTGTTTCATATGAATGCAAAAAATGCTAATATAGTGGGGCGCAACTGGTTCACTTGGGAATTCAAACTTTATTTTGATCTCTCTCTCTCTCTCTCTCTCTCTCTCTCTCTCTCTCTCTCTCTCTCTCTCTCTCAGGAGCCTGTGGGGATCCGGGTTAGAATAGGTCCTCAGTACCCCCTTGCTTGTCGTAAAAGGCGACTAAATGGGGCGGTCCTTCGGATGAGACCGTATAAACTGAGACCCCGTGTCACAGCAGGTGTGGCATGATAAAGATCCCTCCCTGCTCAAAGGCCATAAGTGCCGAGCATAGGCCTAAATTTGCAACCCTTCACCGGCAATGGTGACGTCTCCATATCAGTGAAATATTCTGGAGAGGGACGTTAAACAGTATACAATCAATCAATCAATCTCTATCAGGATAGTTTATATTTACCATCTTCACATCGAGAACCTTTATATCCAATTACACATCCAAAGCAAGTCCCATCCTCAATGTTACAATGTCCCTCCTGACAATTCTGTGGACAGGGTAAGTCACAATTTTCTCCATAAACACCTGAGATATTGCAACCTACATAAATATTAATTAATGATTGTCACTGAATATCTATTTCTTTTTTAATATTTGAAGTAAAAAGCTTGTCTACTTAATTCAGAGTGTGATATTTCAAATAAGGATCAACAGAATATAAATAGCGTTGAACATGTAACATAAAATTCTTTAAAATCTAGACTCTTTTATTGAACGCATATTATTTCAATATATGAGGTACAATAAATTCAAAATATTTTAAATCAATTCATGAATTAAAATTGAGATATTTTTTCATCTACCTTGTACCCACAAACCATATATTAAAATCTGAGGCGGAAAAGGACAAGCAATTCTTATTCTAAATATGACTCGGTATAGTTATGGCATAAGCATTGTACGGACTGACAGAAGAATGTGAGCATCAGTGAATGAATTTTGGACAAGTGCTTTATATAAGGCATTGTTTTTCTTTTCTGAATAAATTATACTGTTGTATTCTAGCTATCATTCAATAATTAACAAATTATTATTATCAATAAATTAATGTATGTACTTTAGGAACATCATCTTCATATTGACAAAGTTATTTCACTTGATTGATATGTAAGATTTTCTATTACTTTTTGATTTCACATTTTATTTATGAAAAATCGTTTCTGATTGAAGTTTTATTCAGCTTATTGACAATTGGATATCAAACTGCTGGTGTCTTATTTTGTGTACATAAGCATATTATTTTATTATTTTTCAAGTATAATTCCATACAGTGTGTTAATTGAATATACATGTAGTATACATGTACCATAAACATTAGCATGAATTGTTTTCAAGTGAACCTTTACCATAAACTTCAAGTTCACAGAGCTCGTTGAAGGCGTATTTAGAATATTCATCAGGGTAAGTACTTCCTTGGAGTCTCTCATTATAATAGATGACGTATTGTCCGTGCTTTATACATTCTATTGTGGTTGTATAGGGTATCGTGGCATTGGTGTACGCGTCATCTTTAAAACATAGAGTCCCATCATCTTTCTCAGTTGTGTTGGATATATATACCGAGAATCCGAGGAATCGTGCTGTGTAACCGTTGAGGCCGTCTGGAAAAAACAAATACGGTAAATGTGTGAGGTGGTCTGAAGCATTACAATGTTTTATAAAGTTATTCATATAGACAGAAGTTTGAGCGTAAAAACGTGGTCAAATTGTCTGGAGTGATCATGAAAAATAATAATTACTGTGTTTTGGAAACTGTCAAAAACGAAGCATATGCCTTGAAATTTAAAAAAAAAAAGAAGACAAAATATATAGTGGATTATATATATTTGAAAATCATTACTTCAATCAACAGTCCATTTGTTACTTTTAATTTGAAATGATACTTGTGTATTGTCTGATGGAATGTTTTTTTTATCGTGTACCGTAGAATCGTACCCTTTCACTATGATAAATAGTCACTGAAAAAAATTAGTTTAGTGCGCTCCTTTTTTTCCAAAGAAAAAAAAACCGCTTTGTCAACGATTTTACCAGACAATCTTGGTAAAATATTTATCCCAACACGAAAAGAATTAAACATTTACCCGGTAGCTTTTAAACTTATAAAAAGAAAAGGGAAGATAATTCAAAGTCACTTTTATAACTAAAATACAACATATCTATTCTAAACGTTGCATATTAACTTCAAACTGCTTAAGAGAATATATGGATTTCCTTTCTTTTATTTCCTCCCCCCCCCTTTTTTATTGATCCAGACTTACAAAAAAAAGATAAAAAGTAAAATCCTAGTAACCGATTAAAATAAAATATAAATATATACGTAAAACACGTATAAGTTGGTATAGACGTCGGAACCAGGGGGTAAGCCCCATCCCCTACCCACTTTTTTTTCTAAATATTCATATAATGTAGGCATTGAAAATTGGAGTTTACCTTTTTTTGTTGGTTTAGCCCTTCAATTACTTCCCTCCCCCTTTTTTGAATTTGCTTCCGACGCCTAAGGTTGGTGAAATTCTACTTTAGAGATATATAAAAGAAGTTGAATAGTTAAAGAACTTTTTAAATACTCTTTTTACAATACCCCACTGTAGATTATCCGTCCTATAGTAGATAGTTATATGGTGTATACTGAGTACGTCTCCTAGATCCACCCGCCAGGTGGCAGTAGTTTTATCATTGTCAGATATCGTGCATTGTTTTCCAGCAGATGACAGGTCTGTAAACTGCCCATCCACGGCTTTCTCTGCTCCCCATGGTCGATTAGGATACGGATACTGTTGCCAGGCAGTCTTATTTAATGCAACATTATCTGTGGAGTAAAGAAAAAAAAGTGATGCATCTAAATAATTATGAAAATACATATAAGTTTAAGGACAGATGATACAAACAAAATATGGATGCCTGGATTAATATATATTTCTTGACTTAATTTCATTTCAAATGATGCAAGTAATAAATTTATAGAATATAAAGAAATGGTAAACCTTCTGTGACGTTCAAAATTCTACCCGTCTGAATCCATCCTTTTTATTCTTTACAAATATTTTTCACGTTAAATTTGTTGTGCAACGTTGAATAAGAAATTAAAAATTACGCGGTGAAACTTATTCATTTTACTTATTAAAACATGATCTAAGTTGTTATTTTCAATTTTTTTTTTTACAAAAGTGTGTTTTTATCATCTGTCCTTAAACTGCAGAATTTTTACAGGAATAATGCAAATAGAACACTCGCAATAGAATTTGTCCCTTAATTTTAAACAACACATTGCTCTGTTATGTGTTAAAAAATATTTTGGAAATGAATCTTTCCTTTATAAAGTTACAAAGAAAAAAAAAAACACATGTTTTTATTATATAAGTCTATATATGTAAGCTAATTGTGGTCCGGGTCCAAATCCAGCGAAATTGTCTAATAACATCCATTAGCATCATGTCGGACTTTTAAAATTCAAACATATTACTGTAAGTTTGATACAACAAAACAGTAGCAGATATTGGTATTTTTTTCACAAGAAAAATTTTTTGAAAGGAAATAAAATCCTCTCACACTCTTAAAAAAGTTCATATAAAACTATTTTATTGTGCTCATGCATTACACAATTTTTTGATACATGAAAATTCACTTGGCAAATTGTACTTGTATCATTTTTGCTTTTCTTTGTACGACTAAGTGAAGTTTATTTAATTTATTTGTAGCGATCTATGTGAGCGGATCAAAGGATCTGATTTTAATCATATTGATTAAAAGAAGTATCATGTCGCATAAATATGGTTCAATTATTTTAGACAATAAGTAAAAAATGATTTTGTCAAACTGCAAGTTTTGCCCAATAATTACGTAGTTTTCAATAATATAGATATACATGTACACGGTTTAAAGTACCAACCCCCCCCCCCCCCC
>PRKT01002185.1:4480-16741 GCA_003671525.1 Saccostrea glomerata | reverse complement strand
TTGGACCCCCCCCCCCCCTCCAGAAAACGCTGACCCCTCATCTAATAAGCGAATGTGCTCGAATAAGCGAATAAGTGACTGTGAAAGTACAATAGGTTTCTATGTATGAAGCTTGAAAAGTTAACCTCACCCCATCCCTCCCCAAAATAGGTTTTTCACTTTTGGGAAAGGAGTTTATTTGTTTGCTTGTTTTGGGTTTTTTGTGCTTGTCAAGAAAATTATAGGCTGGATCCGTGACACCTGGTCCCACCTCTGATGTTTCGGAGGTCCGTGTTTGCTCTGCTCTGATTTTGTATATTGATTAATAGACTTTGAGATTGCATACTGTTCGTTATCTCCATATCCTTCATTGATTAAACATGAATTAAAATGTTTGATAATAAATCTTGGAAAGATATTCGAAAAGATAGTTTTAATTTTATTCAAAAGTTCCATATGCGTTTCTTTTTCCTTTCAGTGTAGTTGAAACAGTAAAAGACATTTACACTGTAGGGCTACTAGGATGAGACTTTATTGTACTCCTGTACATGGTCTGGTGTCATTTTTGCCATGGTATACACAGTAGACCTTGTCCCATGTTCATTTTGACTAACACAGAAAATGGTTCTGAATTGCAATTTTTGCACTCTAAATGGCCATAAAAAACATTCTCAAACTCAATTTCAGCCAGGGGACTTCGCCCCCCCCCCCCTGCAGGTTCTGTGCCCCTAGGCCCCCTACTGATTTTCCAAATTAATCCGAAAACAGTATCCCCCAAACCTGGAGTAATCTCTGTTTTACATTACTTCACATTATTTTAAGCATAAAAAAGATATGGATTCACACATCTTGCCTTAATTTCTTTTCTTTATATTTTTAAGTACTCAAGTCATCCCCTAAGATATACACAGGGTCAATCTAATAGATAAAAATGTGTATATAATGTATTATATAGTATATGATCCCCTATTATATGTATTCCAATATACTAGTATATATGATTTCGATACCGATAATATATTCTATCATACATTCCGAGGATTACCAATTGCCAATCCTAATTTATAATTTCGCCTGATTTACGTTCCTATGAAAGTATAAAAATCAGAGTACTGAAAGTACTGAAAAGCGGTAAGCATGCTTTCATCTAATATGTACCGAAAAAAGTGCATGAAATGATGATATTGGATTGAGACGAAAAGCACAAAAAAGTGATAAACAGAGTGACTGGGATAATTCTAAGCATATAAGAAATAAATTTAATAACATGAAAAAACATGCAATTGAAAATTATCAAAATACTCTTGAATTACAACTAATTGATTCAAGTAAAAACAACTCTAAGCTTCACTGGTAACTTCTAAGAGACACTTTAAAAAGTAAATCAACCACAGACATCCCCCCTTTACAGTAACATCTGCATCTGGTGATGTTAATTTTGCTTTTTCTGATGAAGATAAGATACAGGTACTCAACACTTATTTTGCTTCAATATCATGTGTTGATAATGAAACGTCTGAATTACCTAAAGAAAACATTGAGTGTAACAGTGTTTTTGACAACATCTCTATTTGTGAACAAAAAATTATTGACATTTTATCTATATTACCTGTCAATAAAGCCATTGGAGAAGATTGTATTAGCCATAAAATGTTAAAATCAACAAAATTATCTGTTGTTAAACCTCTGTGCTTATTGTTTAACCGTTCATTGAAAGACTGTGCTTTTCCAGAAAAATGGAAATTAGCTAATATAATCCCTTTCTTTAAAAAAGATGATCCTGCAGTTTTATCTAACTATAGACCTGTTTCATTGTTAAGCTGTGTCAGTAAAGTGATGGAGCGCATTGTATTTAAACACTTGTACAATTATTTTCACTCTAACAATATTTTTTATAAATACCAGGCTGGTTTCTTACCTGGTCTCTCTACGGTATATCAGTTGTTAGAAACATATGATAACATTGTTAGAAATATTGATGAAGGCAAATCCTGCTGTATGATTTTTTGTGACTTATCTAAGGCCTTTGACCGTGTCTGGCACAAAGGATACCTATTTAAATTAAAAATGTATGGTGTAAAGAAAGATATGTATAGTTGGTTAAAAAGCTATTTAGAGAATAGAACGCAAAGAGTGATATAGAAAAACCTGGTATCCCCTACTGAATCCCTTTATGCAGGTGTTCCACAAGGCTCTGTATTAGGTATGGGCGGCGGAAAGGGTAAAAAAGACGTTTATGCAAAACTAACAACTAATTTTATAAACATAATGAAATACAAAACAGACAACCTTAAAAACAAAATCAACAGACTCGTTTGCAAAATCAACAGACTCCGATGCAAAACCAACGATCACCAATGCAAAACCAACGATTATTCACTGAATTGTCGCTAGATGGCGTGCAAAAAACATGCATTACCTGAATTAACGCTAGATGTCGCGCAAGTTTTCTACGTCATCATTATTTTTGTACTTTCATAGGAAGGTAAATGGATCAGGGCCACAATTAAAGAGTGAAGGTCAAAAGGCTGAAAAGTAGCACATGTAGGAAATTCGCATGCCTCCCTTTCAATGATAAAAATAAAAACAGCTCACACGTTTGTGTGACTTTCTGGGTATAGAATAAAACTTGAATGTAAAAGTTTACAATGATATGCATCAAGATGCATTTCAAGCATAAATTATGCACAGAAATATGTGTTGAAATGAGAGATCATTTGGTTTGTTTACACTTTTTAAGCCAAGCGAGAGCTATTCGGAGGTCATGACGTTAGAAGTTTATTAATAACCAGGGATTTCCACATTGAACACCCCCATTTTTATGTGAATATTTATCTGACACATTGCTCTGTCATGTGGTAAAAAATATTTTGGAAATGAATCTTTCTTAAAAAAGTTACAAAGAAATCAAAACACATGTTTTTACTATATAAGTCTATATATATAAGCTAATTGTGGTCCGGGTCCAAATCCCGCGATATTGTCTATCAACATCCATTAGCATCATGTCGGACTTTTAAAATTCAAACATATTAGAGCAGCAAGACATCTACAAACGACTGTAAATATATTACAAGAAACCAGTAGCAGATATTGGTATTTTTCCCCAAGAAAAATTTTTTGAAAGAAAAAAATCCTCTTACACTCTTAAAAAAGTTCATATAAAATTATTTTATTGTGTTCATGCATTACACAATTTGTTGATACATGAAAATTCACTTGGCAAATTGTACTTGTATCATTTTTGCTTTTCTTTGTATGACTAAATAAAGTCTATTAAATTTATTTTAGAATAAGTTAATTTAGGAAGCAATCTGATTAAAAATCAGATCCTTTGATCTGCTCACATAGATCCTACTTTATAGATCGCTACTTGTGTAGCGATCTATGTGAGTGGATCAAAGGATCTTATTTTAATCATATTGATTAAAAGAAGTATCATGTCGCACAAATATGGTTCACTTATGTTAGACAATAAGTAAAAAATAATTTTATCAAACTGCATGTATTGCCCAATAATTACATAGTTTTCAATAATATAGATATACACGGTTCTAAAGTTCCAACACCCCCCCCCCCCCCACACACACACACACACACCCCTTGGATTTTGCAGAGATTTTTTTACACTAAACCAGGTTTACTTTAAATGACCTTGGACGCCTCCCAGAAAACGCTGACCCCTCGTTTAATAAGCGAATATGCGCTAAGTGACTGTGAAAAGTACTATAGGTTTCTATGTATGAAGCTTTAAAAGTTAACCTCACCCCATCCCTCCCCCAAATAGGTTTTTCACATTTGGGAAATGAGTTTATGTTTGTTTGTTTGTTTATTTGTTTGCATGTTTTGGGTGTTTTTGGTGCTTGTCAAGAAAATTATGGGCTGGATTGTTTTTTATCGGGGTGGACCCCCTCCCCCGAAAAAAAAAACAGGATCTGCGCCTTTACAGATATGAATTATATAATACAAAAAAGATAAATGCTCTGAGGAAGAGGATAATCAAAGTTGGTACTGATGCGCAAGGGAGATGATGATATTGGGGGGGGGGGGGTATCAACATATCAATATCAATAACTCATGAAGTTTCAGTAAAGGTCTCATAAGATTTTGGTAACTTGTTGATTAACATGAATTAAAATGTTTGATAATAAATCTGGAAAAGATATTCGAAAGGATAGTTTTAATTTTATTCAAAAGTTCACTATGCGTTTCTTTTTCCTTTCAGTATAGTTGAAACCGTAAAAGACATTTACACTGTAGGGCTACAATGATAAGACTTAATTGTACTCCTGTACAAAGTGTGGTGGCATCTTTGCCATGGTATGCGCAGTAGACGTTGTCCCATGTACATTTTGACTAACACAGAAAATGGTTCTGCGTTGCAATTCATGCACTCTAAATGGCCATAAAAAAGCATGCTCAAACTCAATTTCAGCCAGGGCCCTTCGCCCCCCCCCCCCCTGCAGATTCTGTGCCCCTAGGCCCCCTACTGATTTTCTTAATTTCTCCGAAAACAGTATCCCCCAAACCTGGAGTAATCGCTGACCTACATTCATTCGCCTTATTTTAAGCATAAAAAAAGATATGGATACACACAAATCTTGGCTTAATTTCTTTTCTTTATATTTTAAAGTACTCAAGTCATTCCCTAAAATATACACAGGGTCAATCTTAGAGATAAAAATAGGTATATAATGTATTATATAGCATATGATCCCCTATTATATGTATTTCGATATACTAGTATACTAGTATATGATTTCAATACCGATATTATATTCTATCATACATTCCGAGGTTTGCCAATTGGATCCTGATATATAATTTCGCGTGATTTACAATCCTATGAAAGTACAAAGATAATGATGACGTAGAAAACTTGCGCGCCATCTAGCGTTAATTCAGGTAATGTATGTTTTATGCACGCCATCTAGCGACAATTCAGTGAATAATCGTTGGTTTTGCATTGGTGATCGTTGGTTTTGCATCGGAGTCTGTTGATTTTGCAAACGAGCCTGTTGATTTTGTTTTTAAGGTTGTCTGTTTTGTATTTCATTATGTTTATAAGATTAGTTGTTAGTTTTGTATAAACGTCTTTTTTACCCTTTCCGCCGCCCATAATTAGGTCCTTTGTTATTTTTAATTTATGTGAACGATGTAGCTGATAAGATGTCAAGCTTTTGTAGACTTTTTCCTGATGATAAAAGTTTGCAGTATGCATCCAAATGTGTCAAATCTATAGAAGGTCATGTGAATAATGATCTCTTATCTCTTGAAGAGTGGTCTAAAAATTGGTTGCTAAAATTTAATCCCACTAAAACTAAGGTTGTATTTTTTAACACAAGAAAAAACAAAGAATTTCTAAAACTCCTTTTCCAGGATAGCCAATTAGAATATGTTCAAACTCATAAGCATCTTGGGGTAACTTTTTCATACAACTTAAGTTGGTCATCTCACATTGAAATCTTGCTGTCTAATGCACACAAAAAATTAGGTCTTTTGAAAAAACTTAAGTTTAAAATAAATCGAAAAAGCCTTCCACTTATGTATACTTCATTTATCCGTCCCCAACTTGAGTACGCTTCAGTTGTATGGGGTGGTTGTCTATCCATTGATTCTGAAAAATTAGAGAAATTGCAACTACACGCAGCTCGGATTGTCACTGGACTAACTATGATTGCATCTAGAGACTCTTTGTATTTTGAAACAGGCTGGGAACCACTCAGCGACAGACGCAAGATCCAAAGATTAAATACCATGTACAAAATTCACAATGATTTAGTACCAGATTACCTATCTGAGATTATACCTGATTTGCGATGTAATGCTTCTGCATATACAACAAGAAACTTACAAAATTATCGTATACCTGTATGTAAATTGCAAACTTACAAATCATCATTTGTACCAACTGTAATAAATGAGTGGAATTCCTTACCGCCAAATACCAGACTTTCGAGCTCTTTGTCTGCTTTCAAAAGTAAAATTAAACAAAAAATAACAGAAGCTCCGCCATATTTTAATTTTGGTAAAAGACGCAACAATATATTGCATACACGGCTTCGGCATAATTGCGTGCTAAACGCTGATCTTTATAGATGTAATATAATATCTAGTCCACTATGTTCCTGCGGTAAGGTAGAAAATACACATCATTATTTTTTCTCGTGCCCTAACTACAATGAGGCCAGGAAAGAGTTTTTCGATAAGTTCTTGAGATTTAATAAAGTCCATATTGTTGATATTCAGACTTTACTCTGGGGGAATACATCACTCAGTATTGCTGAAAATGAATATCTATTTTCTATTGTACATTCTTATATTCAGCATTCTGGTAGATTTAACTGATTGTACTCATTTTTAAAATTATTTGTATAAACAATAATGTAGCAGTATATATGTCCACAATGAGAGTTTATTTAATTTACTTGTTATTTATTTTGTACAAACTGTTGAACACTTCTAATTCATCCTGTTATAATATCTCATGTAGGGAGAGGACGATTTAAGGTTTTAGAACTTGTGCCCAATCCCATTGTATATATTTAGTGCAATTAAATATATTCAAACCATCAAACCATTGGGACTTGGTGATTAGTCCTTCGGATGAGACCAAATAAACCGAGGTCCCGAGTCGGAGTGGGTGCTGACACACACAAAAAAAGATCTCTTACTGCTCAAAGACCCAGACTGAGAGTACCAAGTATAGGTAAAAATTTAGCTTTCTACCGGCAAGTGGTGGCGTCTCCATATGAGTGAAAAATTTTTGAGAGGGACGTTAAACAGCAAACAAAGAATAAGCCAATGCCACCGAAGATAAAAAGAGAAGACATGCCAAGTTGATGGGAGAATGGTTTCTCCAAGCTGAAGGATAGGACTTGCCAAGACTCACTATTATAATAAGCAGCAATTAAAGGCCTGAAAAAGAAGATCGAAATGAATATTTTTTTTTCACATATTCCTATGAAAAACTTGATAATTTATGTGCTTTCATGGCAACGGGTGTCATCTTGACATTTTAAATGTTCATTTAACACAGACAACTGGAGTTGGTAATTGTCATTTCTGGCATTTCTGGCACAATAACGGCATTGGTTAGTTTCGTACCAATATATGGTTTTTAATATTAGTCATATCATACTTGAACGTGCCCCTCCCCCTTTAAATCCATCTAGGACAATATTACAATACATGTATTCGTTTGGTCTTTGTTCCGGGTGACATAAAAATGCTTAATTCATTAGTTTTTCATTTAAATTTTGAATCATTAATAAATATGAAAGCATACCAATGATATTTGATAAGGTCATACAATTATTAAACACGTGAACAAATTAAATTACACTCCCTCAAGCATGCTTACGCAATCTGACCTTGAATTATATTTTTCACGTCCGTTTTCATTTTCATTCATAAACAACATGGATGATACCTTCAATGACTTTTGACTTTTTATGACGACTCTACTTCAAGTACTTGAAAAAAAAATAGACCATTGCAGACAAAAAGGTTGGTCATTAAATTTTTTAATTTTATTTACTAGTATTAAATTATTTGTGTTTTGCAAGCATAAATAGAACGTGTGCAAGGCGATTTTGCAGTTTATTGCAATTTAAAAGAACCATGCCATGACTCAGAGGTGTTCATCCATTTTTAATGCCAACGCACAGAAGGCTTGGGGTAAAAAGCTGAGTGGAGTGGAGTCGTGGAGTCATGGAGTGGAGTCGTGGAGTGGAGTCTGTATTATAACAATACAGGAAGTTTGAGAACAAAACAATTTCTTTTGCATACAATATCTCCCCTTCATTGTCGTTTTGGATTTGTGTACACTGTACCAAGAATGAAACAAGAAACAAAAGAAGTCCATGCAATAAAAAACTAACGACCTTTAAATGTCAAACAGAGAATCACCTAGAAATGCTTTACTACCTAATATATAAACACTATCTTAACTTAGCAAGACTTTTTGACCTTATTCGCCAATCCCAAACAGGCAAACCTAGCAAGAGGTGTTGACAGCTTTAATATCAAACAGAGGAAGAGCACTGCAGAACTGATGACAACTACATAATTATAAAGGCACATATTTTTAAAAAATAGGTTTCGCTATTAAAGATATCCTCTTTGTTGGAATTTGAAGGTCACAATTTTTTTTTTCTGTATCTCTATCTTTGTATATAAACATATAAATCTAAATATTTACATGCATATATCCCGTTTAGGAGACATGCTTCAGAATATAGGTGTTAATAGAGTCGACTGACAAATACATATCATACAGCTGTGAAACATAAAATGGATAATATTTTTTGAAATGTTTGCTGAGAAACTGGTGTTGCTATGTCTGATTTTTGAAACACATTTTAAACGATGATGCATTACTTATTTTTCAAATTTTTAACCTTTGTCTCTTGAAGAGGAACTTGTGATACTTCATTCTTATAATTAGTTTTGTCACCCGCGTGGCACAGTGATTGGAGCGTCTGCTCTGAGTCGAGCAGTAAGGAGATGATCCTTACATTATGGGTTTGAATACCACTGTGGGACTAAATAGAGACCGGTCTTTCAGATGAGAACGCAAACATCAATGTCCATTGTACTGTGTCGCAGTAGTTACTAGCACGAAAAATACCCTTCACTGCTCAATGATCAAGTATAGTGCGAGTATAGGACAAAAATTACAGCTCAATCTCCATCCGCAGGTGATGAGGTCTAAATATGAGTTTAAATTCTCGAGAGGGATGTAAAACAACATACAATTAGTCACAAAATTAGTTTCACCAATATTTGATCAAGCTTATTTTATAATGTGACCAGAACAAAAATTATACATATCATAAGTAATGGGGAAAAATAGTGCTTTCGTTGTATTTTGCTGGTCAATATATAACATGCAGTCAATGGAGAATTTAAAAGAAAGT
Organism: Saccostrea glomerata; assembly: GCA_003671525.1. Taxonomy (NCBI): domain Eukaryota; kingdom Metazoa; phylum Mollusca; class Bivalvia; order Ostreida; family Ostreidae; genus Saccostrea; species Saccostrea glomerata. The sequence continues at coordinate 7,841 of PRKT01002185.1, read as the reverse complement.
TTATCCCAATAGCGATGTGCTGAAATGTATTTGGTTATTCAATTTTATTTTAAAAAGATGACTTGTTCAAGCAGGATGTTGTCAACTTTGTGTTGTTCTTAAAATTTTATGGTTTGCTACAATGTACAAAATATTCAATGATTTGTCAAAAAATCATTACATTCAAATCAATTTTATTTTATTTTACTTGTATTATATAATGCGGTAGCTTTCAATCTCTATCTAAATTATTTTTTAAGAGTAAAACTATCTTATTTAATTGTTTGTTATTTCTCATTTTGTGTAAATATTTACAACTCTCCTTTTGGGTGTAGGGGTTAGCAGGTAATTGGTAAATTGTAGGAAACACTACAGAATGTTACTATATAGTAGATGTAGAGCTATGGAATTCAAAAAATTACTCAGGTAATCGAACACAATCCCTCCTTTCCTTTTCAACTCTATATACCCAAGCTATAGCTGTCTGTGATCATTGAGAAACTGTTACAATAATAGTTCATATATATTGTAGATGAATGAGAAAATGGGGGGGAATATAACCTTCAAATGTCAACACATCAATGGGAATAACTTTTTGTTTTGAGTAACAGAGACCAAGTGACCCATATGCACTCCCATCCCAACAGGCGAGAAGTGTTGACAGATTTAATTACTGCGCTTGAAATGCTTACTCAGTTGTTGATTGCTTGAAAAAGAACTGAATTAAGTGGTATATTGCTTTTGTCAGCAAAAAAATCTAAATGATGTCACCTGTTAACTTACACAAACTAAAACAAACAAATGTGTTACTATATCTGCCCCTCCAACTACAGTACATATAATAATTAATCAATAAGATATAAATAACTTAGTTTACAACACATCTTTATGATCAGAAGTAACCAAATACATTTCATCACATCGCTATAGGGATAAACATTCTTTTAAAGTCCCAATGAATTCTGTCAAAATGTTTTCATCAATAATAAATAATTGCCTCAATGATACTGTTGATACATATACTGGTTGATAGAATGTGTGTTATACATTGATCAGTAAAATAAAAGGAAAGCACTTGTTCTAGGGTGGGGACATTACTTATCATATGTATTAAATTTGTTATGAGTCACATTTATAAAACAAGCTTGATCAAATATTGGTGAAACTAATTATAGGTATAAAACAGCTCCCTTTTCACAAAACAAGGGTAAAATAATTTTATTTAAAGTCAATTGTGTGTCATCGTTTAAAATGCACAATGTGTACTTTAAAATGAAAAAAAAACAAAAAAAAACACAAGTTGTTGAGCTCATTTCAATAAATATTTTACTTTTTAAGGTTTTCAATTCTGGTAATTATATTTATTTTAAGTCTAGTAATTAATCCTGGTCAATTATTAAGCTTCAACAGATCCAATGGCTGATATGTAAAGTAAGTAAGTAAGTAAGTTATTTATTTATAGTGACATGTGTATACAATTACATTCTTTTGTCAACAGACTGTATAAAATAACAATAAACACCCGGCCCATCGGGCCTATATGCCACTTTAAACACAAAATAGAAATACAATATACAAAGAAAATAAAGAGCACAACGTTAAGAAAATAACAAAAAAGTGAATGAAGAATAAACATAATTGTGATAAATGTTTATATCAATATGCATTTTGTATGCATTTATCAGTCGAGTCTTAACACTCTATTCTGTAGCATGTCCTCTACTTTAACTAGAAAAGGAAGATACGTGTTAAGAAGATAGAGATACAGAAAAAATTGTGACCTTCAAATTCCAGCAAAGGGGCTATCTTGCACTTTAATAGTAAAATGAAAAAAAATGTGCCTTTCTCATTAAATTGCTGTCATCAGTTCTGCAGTAAACTGCTCTTTCTCTGTTTGATATTAAAGCTGTCAACACCTCTTGCTGGGTTTGCCTGTTTTGGGATAGGCGAATAAGGTCAAACAGTCTTGCTAAGTTTAGATAGTGTTTATATAAAGCATTTCTAAGTGATTCTCTGTTTGACATTTAAAGGTCGTTAGTTTTTGATTGCATGGACTTCTTTTGTTTCTTGTTTCATTCTTGGTACAGTGTACACAAATCCAAAACGACAATGAAGGGGAGATATTGTATGCAAAAGAAATTGTTTTGTTCTCAAACTTCCTGTATTGTTATAATACAGATTCCACTCCATGACTCCACGACTCCACTCCACTCCACTCCACTCCACTCAGCTTTTTACCCCAAGCCCGCACAGAAATGGGATCTAGTGCAAAGCTGAATGAAATCTATAGATATAAGAAAGTTTTGAATACAAGCGACGATGTTTTCTTTATTCATATTTTTATATTATAATTTTTTTAAATCATCAAATCTGTTTGAAAACAATCTTTACAACAAGCTTGTACTCTACAGAGACAAATCCACATTTTTACATTACTTTATCCGTTAAAAGGATTCTTAAAATAAATTTGCAAAATGATAACATGTTATTAAGCAAAATATGAAACATATATGATATCTAAAGGTAATAAAGTATCAAACAATTGTATAAATCTATTTCCTGCGACTGGAACACATATATGATCTCAATGCTGGAAGTCTTAGTAATCATTTTACTTCTTTATCTTTTTATGATCATTAGAATTCTGAATCTTTTGCACTTCATGAATTACTTTATAACTTGTCTTGAATAGAGAAGCTAAGGTGGTTTTAAAAAGTGTGATGGAGAACATTTTGTCCACCATCAAAGAACTCCTATAGAATCAAGCAGAACCTTACCATTCGGCTCACCTCGGCTGACTTACCATACAGAGATAACAATCCAGATCCAAAATAGTAAGTCACTATTTTTTACTACTTTGATTCAAAGTTTAATTGAGGGCAACGCTTAACTTGTTTCCCTACCTTTAATCAATTTCTTCCAATAGAGAAGGTCGATGGAGACGAATATTTGTGTAAAACCTATGAATGGAATGTTGAAACTGATGAACTGCTGAGTCATACGGTAAAGGAGGGAACATCAGGAAAACGGCTAGGAATATCATCGACGCCAAGAGAAGAATATAATCCAGATATTTCAGAAGAAGAGTCTCCAATAACTCACCAAGTACCCCAGATTTCAGTAATCATATATAGCTCTTTTCGAAAATAATGCTAATTTAATTGTTTATGAAGCTGTATCGATGAGTATCAATTTTGTGCATATTGATCAATATTACTATTGTACATTTGACATAACTGTATTTCAAAACTATTAGTTACTTTGCATAACCTCATACGAGGAACATCTTTAGGATTCGATGAACAGAATTCGGTAGAAAACTGAATTTTTCATAGGCGTAGTCAAAGGGGGGGGCAGCGTGGGCACTAGCCCCCCCCCCCCC
>PRKT01002184.1:12959-22125 GCA_003671525.1 Saccostrea glomerata | reverse complement strand
ATATCAAAAACAAAAATATTAAAAAATAAAAGTTGAAAAATTGCGTTTTTTAAATTCACTTCCGGTAGCGACCGGAAGTATTGATGACACACGGAAAGGTGATTCTGCAAAGCTATAAGTCATGAACTATCATCTCAAATAAGTCTCCTGTTCATATCTTAAGCAGTTTTCGCTACTAAGTTCAGACAAAATTGCATTTTAAAATTAGAAAATTGTAGATAACTCACGATCGGAAGTGACGTCATCAACAAAAAAAGTTTCCAATAAGGCTCAGATCAGTACCTATCAGATGTGGAAGTCTCATGAGAATCGGCCCAGTAGTTTACGAGAAATCGCGTGCACAAAATTGGTAAGAATAATAATAATAACTAGAAAAGAAACTCGTTGCTAGCAACGAGAGGTCTTCCGTCTGATTCTGAAAAAAAACCCCACAAACTCGAGCTGAAAAAAGTGATCAAACTTTTTATGGAAACAAAGGGGATTAAACCCGAATTGCCAGCGTGAAAATCCAATGCACTTACTATTACGCTATTGGGGCCACAGCTCTAAATGTTTTTGTATATTTTTTTGCAACAGTACATCTGTCTTAGAATTATGAAAAGCGAATCACTATTCATAATTTTGCGTCAAACGCCTCGAGTAAATCTTCGCACCTTTTGTTGAGAATGTTCCATTAAATAGGTGTGATCGCTTCAATGGAAAGAAAAAAGAACGTTCTTATAGCTAAAATATAAAGATGAAGAAAGTATATTCAACACATTTTACAAATTACAGTTATTGAATTTGACTTTTTTAAAATTTTCTGTTTATCCCCAAAATGAACTATCCAGATTAGTTAAGCTTTTATGAAAAGGTTGAAATGTTTTGCCGAAAAACATGTGTTGCACGAAGACAATCAAGGAATCGGATACCATTTATACTCAATAACTTGAATCAGATCTTTGAGACAAGAATGTTAATATAAACTCCATTTAGCGATCTTTTAAAAAATTGTTATCTTATTTTGTCTTTTCTATTATTTTAATATAACACAAGTGTGCATTGGAAAAACAGTTTGTAATTTCTATACTTACTAAATTCATTGACATTGTTTCTAGAAAAACTACTACTTATAACTATGATTTAAGATCTGTTTTCACATGTTGCAAATCAGAAGGTATTAGGTATCCAATTTTATTTGCACATTTAGTCTTTCTTTTTCTACTTTGAGAACCAGCCAAATCTAATTATACAATGTAGATGACGTTTAAGAAGAACATAGTTTGACACACAATTGCAACGTAACTACGACGTGACAATCCAAGTATTTCTTTACATTTCATTTTTGCTTGTGTTACTTTCGTTCAAGCAAACGCTCGGCTGACTCCGAAAACCCCTATTGCGAAATGTCGGAGTTGACAGGGACAGCCGCCATCTTGGACTCGCTTCAGCTTTTTAAATGCTAATATCTAGAGTTTCGATTTATCAATATTCAAACAAATTATGTAGTGAACATTATAAGAAAAATTTCTATTTACATACCAAATATAAATGAAAAATATTGAAAAACAAAAAAGTTAGAAAAATACGAGTTTTTAAATTTGCCTCTCGTAACGACCGGAAGTATTGACGACGCACCAAAAGGTGATTCTGCAAACCAGAAAGTCATGAGCTATCGTCTCCAATAAATCTCCAGTTCATATCTTTAGCCATTTTCGATAAAAGTGCGCGACAAAATCGCATTTTAAAATCAGAAAATTGTCCATAACTTGGCACCAAAAGGGAAATTTCCAAAAAAAATTATAGACTGCACAACTTCATGTAATGACGCATTTTATGTGAAAGTTTCGTTGAAAACCGCCGAATAGTTTTCGAGAAATCCCGTCCACAAAATTTTGTCAAAAAAAGAATAATAATAATAAGAAACAATAGAATCACTATAAGGTCTTCCGTGAAGACAGAAGACCTTAATAATAATAATAATAGGTGAAAAGAAACCGAAGAATAACAAGAAGGTCTTCCGTTGGAGACGGAAGACCTTAATAATAAGAAACAGAGTAAAAACAATATGTTCCCCAACTTCGTTTGGGGAACATAATTAGGGTCTTAATCGTAAGTTCTTTTATAAAACGGGCCCCGGGTTAACAACATGTAGACCTTTAACTTTGCTTGATGAAAAGAAATTTTAAATGTGCTTTCGACTTTTATAAAGTGTGCAGTTCGTTTTTTATTCATTTCTCCGTGATTTAAATAATTCATAAAAGTCAATCTCATAATAAAAGACTACAGATGAAAAGATAGGAGAAATGCGACCTTCGGAAACATCAGAGACGGGATCAGCTGGCCTGAAGGAGTAAGCAATCCCTGTCGACCTGTTAAAAATCATAGTCAAACTGTTATAAATCAATGACTTAAACGATATTTCTAAATATGGTTGCCATATTACTACGATAGAGCGAGAACTTGTATTGACACAAATCGTTTATAACGGTAATAGATATTCCAATATGCTGAATCGATGCAAATAAGATAGTAACTTATTTATCTGTAGCTTGTCTCTGTTAAAATTATGCGTTCGAATTTTGATACAGAATATTAGACGATATGTGCAAGAATTATATAATCTTTTACTTTGAATTCTTTTTTCGTTTAACCCTATCAGTTTGTGAATTTAGTGGTTCAAAATATCCTGTTCATTCATGTCAGTCAAGTAAATACAATATTTTGCATTTTATTGGGTTCCAAGCACTAAAATAAATTATGACTTTTCACATGAACTATACGAAACCAAATAAGCACAACACTGTGTCAATTTCTTTCATGAATGTAACTGATCGGTATAACTCTTTTATTGATCATATTTACGACAACCTGAAACATTCTAATGCCCAAATAAATAAAATGGATTTAGAAAATGGAAATATGCCCTAGAGACTAAAAAAAATTGATGTAAAAATGTATCCATGCTCAAAGTTTACATGTAATAATCAAATAAATAAATACCTACTTTCAGTACATGAAAGAAAAACATTAAATGAAACTGAAATTTCTTAAATTATGTTTTTATACTACTGTATCATGGGGCAAATTTAGATATTTGAACGATTGATTCCTTAATTATATTTTCCCTTTGTTTGCATTTATGATGTTTGGAAATTAGTAAAGTTTAATTAGAGTATTTTCTACCAGACATGACTATATTTATACAATACATGTTTTATAAGTTTTTGTTCCCGAGTTTTATTCAGTTGTAAATAAATCAAGAGGTGTATGTTTGCACTATTACGTTGTTCAGTTACTTCGATATAAATAAGATACCATATATAGATGCCCAAGTAAATGAGTATTACAAGATATGTCTAAATAAGTAAATGTAGAGATGGAGTCAATTGGTGCATTATAGCTTTTACAAACTTTCGAATGTAACTTAAACAGTTTATTTAAATGTACCATACTTGTAGTCAAAATTATGATGAAATTTACGGATACATTCTCTAGCATTTCCTGTAATCTTGTAAACCTACATGTACAACAGGTAAAGTCATGTCACGGGACTCAGTCAGTAGAGTGCTCGCTCCGTATTCGGAAGGTCGTGAGTTCGAATCTCTGCCAAAATTGACCTACAAGTAGGTCGGTAAAAATTGGTAGCATCTGTTCCTTCCCTCGGCACTTTTAATTTAAGGTCGCCGGTCCATCGGATGAGACCTTAAAAACCGAGGCCCCGTGTTACGGTAGACGGTGGCACGATAAAGTTCTCCCACTGCTCAATGGCCCTAAGTCCCGAGTAAAGGTCAAAATTTGAATTTTCCCCGTTATTTGGTAACGTCTCTATATGGGTGATTTATTCTCGAATTAGACGTAAAACAAAATTAAGTACAGGTCTCTGTAAGAATCAGACAAAAGGTGAATCATGAGGGTTCTCAGAATTGAATGATTTTACACACATAAGTTTCTCTTGCACTATGAACCACGTATGTAAAATGAAAATTATTTTGGGTCCTGGTTACTATGGAAACATGGCCAAAGAAATTTTCCCTAGCAACCGGTCAATTTTCAATGTGGATGGACAAATAAATCACTAAATTTAGAGGCTTGAAATTGAATGTGAATATTACCAGAGGGGTTCTTAAATAATGTTATCATAAAGATAAACATTTCAAGTGATAAAACCATTTAATACATAGAATTTTTATTTTAAGATATTTCTTTTACGGGCAATGGAAGATATGCATGTTTTGCATATTTTGCTGATTCAGCATTTTTGTTAATTTGGGCAATTTTCAAGGCCATATATCTCAAACTTCTGGCACAATACAAGAGTATGGTATGTTTTGCATAAAGGCAGAGGAATATCCTTTTTGGAATTTAAATTCAAAAACGTGTGTTTTTTGATATTTACAGTCGGTTGCCTAGCAACAAAAATGGATGTTTTGATTAAGAGAAAGAGACAAATTGTCAAATATGCGAGTTATTCATGGAATTAAATCTTATCAGTGGATACCAAATTCCATTTTTAAAGTAAAAACCTATTTCTGAGACTTCTTTGTGAATCCAGGAATATTTTGCAAATACTAATCGCCATGGCAACAGAAAATTCCCCATAGCAACAAAGAAAATAAATCCACATTTGACATGCACTCATTCACAGATTTGATTATTTTCATCTAGAAATGATGACTTGGTAAATATTTTTTTAATAGTGTTGAACTTTAAAAATAGTAGTTTTTGATCTTAATTAATGCATAGCAATATTAATGAGCTTATAACGTTAATAAAATGATACATTACAAGGAGCTAAACTTATTCTCTAAAGTCTCTGTACATAAGCATTTTAAGACCAATTCTCCGTAATTATCAAAACTGGTTGGCAACGCATACTTAACGATTTGGATTTTTTCTATCATAATTTTAAACAAATGTGTAATTGATTGTGAAATGTAGAAGTAATTTTGAATTATAACCTCGGTTGCCATGGAAACGGGATACAAACTTTCTCATTTCTGTAAAGTATGTAAATCTGCTCTTTTCATGAAGATGTCCAGAAATGAAAAGAGATAATCAAATTTGTGTTTATTTTTTTTTAACCAATGCTAGAGATTCAAACAACAATGTTTACGGTTCAATTTTAATTTCACACTTGTAAGTGGTCATGTTAGGTACTGGAAAATATCAAAATATGGTAAAATTTGCTGTTTTTAAAGGCATAGTACAAAAAATACTATCATTTACAAATTAAGCATAGAAAAATGAAGGTCAATATCTTATTTTATTATATGATTGAATAATTTCCATCTCTCTGATTGGCTGATATCCAACTATATTAGAAAAATACTACGTTGTATTGACCTGCACGTGACGTTCCAGGTCAATACAAGGATTTATTTCCTCTACATTGATCTAAAAATAGATTGGGAAATTCCAAATTGATACAAATTGTTTTGGAAAGCTATTTAAACAACTCTGTTTTTTTTTATGTGGAAAAAAAAAACCAAAGGCGAATATATATTTTAGGGTGAAGATGGTAAGAGGGGATGCAGGGACCCCCGTCCAACACTTTTAATGAACATGTTTTTTTTTTGTTTTTTTTACTTTTTGGCAGTCAGTTTTCCCTGATAATAAATACTCCTTCCTTTCAAAATCTATCCTATAAAAACACTGACATTATATTTATTTCATGGAAACTAAAATATCAAATTGATACGACTGGTAAGGTTTATTCACATTTTAATTAATCTGTTTCTCTCTTGTACTTGGCTAGGACTTTATCAAATGCAAGTTAACAAGTAATGAGCTGCATCAATTTATCAGTGAATCATATAATAAAACAATTATTGCTGTTTTTTCGGTCAATACAATGATTAAGCCATCTTCGAAGTACAATATTCACCTCGCCCTTCGGGCTCGGTGAATATTGTACTCCTCAGATGGCTAAATCATTGTATTGACCTCAAAAAGCAGCAATAATTGTATAATATTAAACATTTTAAATAAAAAAATCGGTGGGCAAATGATATGCATAAAAGAATTTTAAAGGTGAATATTAAGTTTTTCTGCATTTTGAAGCAATTATGCTTCCCAGTTACTTCCCTTGGATTACTCCCTATATGATTTTTTATATAATGATTATTACTTGCCGGGAGCAAGCCCCTGTGCTTTTTTCTTTCCATTTTTTGGCTTTCATGCATAAATTTAGAAAATTGCGACACCAGTCAGGACCTCTGTCCTGACTCTCCCCTGACCCCGGTACATTTCACAATAAAAATATTACATTAAAATACGTTGATGAGAGACAGTGTAGACATAAGACATATATCAGGTCAGACAGTGACAGACACAATCTCTACGTAACGCTGTATGTATACTTGGAGTAGCTTGCTTAGACGGTTAGATGTTCAAACTAGCATGATTTACAATTTTTACCACACTAAGTTTTCCTCATGTTTTTAATGAAGTTAAAAAATGCATCTTGGTGTACAGGGGCTTGCTCCAGGTGTTTAAAAAATATTTATTGAAATATCATTGTTTGTATACTTGGTATATGATATTTTTATTTATTTTTTTTACAATAAAAGCAGACCTTCAGCTAGCACCAAATTTTATTTTAATGCAATAATACATTTCCTTTATTTCCCATAACTGTAACTGTAAAGTTGGGTGGTGCCTTTTAATAAACATTTCCTACAGTAATAAGTTACGTTCGAAAAAACTGGGGGGAGGCAGCCCCCACCCCCTGTTGCTACATCCCTGGTTTGAAACAATTTTCCAAATTGGGTACAGTAAATCTAGAATACATCAATAGGGAATCAATACCCTAAGCAGGACAGATACAGAAAAATTGCCTGCAATTGTCCAGAGTCATTTACTTCCCATATAAATATGGGACTAAAAAAATTATAGCCAAATATTTTGCACTGTAAATATCTATCCTTAGCGTTCTTAGCATTATTGATCACTTTGCATGAGATAATTTATTTTTACCAAGCAATGGATTTCGAAAATCAACATACATCTTTCGAAGTCTACAGTCGCCCGCGTGGCGCAGTGGTTAAAGTGTCTGCTCGAGAGTCGCCCAGTAAGGAGTCAATCCTTACCTCCCAGGTTCGAATCCCACTGTGGGACGTGGAGACCGTCAATTTTTAGTGTATTGATGTATACGGGTATACCTATTAAATACATAAAAACAACCCTCCTTTTAAATAACACTATATGTGACGCGCCAAGCAAAAACCTCCCTTAACGAAGAATTTTGACATTTTCAGTTTTTTATTGATTCTTGTAGAGTTTTTCTTTCTCTTTCGTTTGATGTATAACATGACATATATTTCTGTGTATAAATGTATGAAATATGGCACGACAAAGACGGAATATTGACTTTGACTTACAGTGTACGCGTGCGTAACTTCATGAATTTTCATAACGTAAAATCGTAAAATAACGTGAAGCTATATAATGATTTCATGATATATACTAGTATTTTCAAAAAAAATAATTTGATTTGATTCCCTTAAAAATATCAATAATTAAGATTTTTAATCGTAATGATAAAAATAAACATTGTAAACTATATCTTTGAAAAATGAAAGGAGGGGGGGGGGATGATGGACAATGGCTAAAGAACAAAACGTTACTCAAATTAAAATTCTTCTCTTCCTCTAAAAGCTATTCCAATTTATGCTTTTTAATGCAAGAAAATGGCAGACAACAGTAAAAGGAAATAAGCAAAATTTATATGAAAAAAAATTATATTGTGGTAGTACAAACAATATATGCTCATCTGCCTAAATGAGCTTGGGCTAGCATGTTAACCCTTAATCTGATTTGGTGCAGCACTGGACTCGCAAGCCAGAGGCCTGGGGTTCAACCCCAATTAAGCAGAGGCACTTAATTGTCTCTTTTACACCATCAAAAAAGTTCGAGACAGCCCCTATTACCCCCTCCCCCGGGCATTAAAAGTTTACACAATACACAGTATATATAAAGAATTTTTTTTTGTCATAGTTTACATTTAAATACCTGAGTTTTTATAAAGTGCGACAGGGTTTTTTTTTTCATCTAAAGGATACCATATTTCTTTTATCACGGTTACATGTTTTAGTTTCGAATGTTTTACTACGGGAAAAAAGTATGCATCATCTCTGACAACTTTTTGGCTTATTGGTAAGATATTCCGCATCCAGGAATAAATTGTATTTGTCTCTTGTAGTAGAGTTCGATCATTTTCTTCTTTAGATGTCGTTATGAAATCGGTCTATAATTCACATGAAGAACTTGTAAGTTGTCAAACTTTCCTTTTGTATATCTCAATAAATGCCTGTTCATATCAAAAACAATTAAGATTAGGTGTATCAAATTTTAAATTGTTAAATTTAAGTTTAAACCATTATTTCTTGTAAATCTGAACATTTGATTAATTTTTCCTAGCCCTCAGTTTCATATTTTATATCTATGCTTAAATTATTGAAAAGAAATATGTTTAGAATCATTTCGTAACTAAATGAGTTTGCATACTTTTCAGTAAATCAGAATCTAAAACCCACCCCATCAAATAAAAAATATGTATAGTTTTAAAAATATGGTTTGAAAAAGAAAATTCTGCAATTTATATGCATAATGAGGATGATCATTAATTAATTCAGACCGATTATTGTATACTAACCGAATGACAAACCACAATACCAGAAATACATTAATCCCACAAGTAACACATTCCACAACTTCATTTACATTCATTTCTAGACATGGGCTATAAGGTCTAACCTAAACTTTACCATTACCTTCCTGAGAAAGTACATGCACACATTATGATTTATTTTAATCATATCAAATATCAGTTGCTTTGTGGTATTGTTTAAATCATGCATGTTAAAAATTGCAACAGAAAGTAAGAGAATGGGTAACACTTCTTCATATTCTACCATTATCGTAAAAAGGGGGGGGGGGGGGGTGGGTAACACATTCTTCATATTCTACGATTATCGTAAAAAGGGGGGGGGGGCTTTATCTCGTCTATGGACATTCACGCTTAATAAATTACCTGAACTAATATTAGACAAGTTCTTATTGACTTTGACAAGAACAAGGCACACATGCACAATCTTGTAACGATAAATTCTTTTTCTTAAAACATAAAGCGTTTTGACAATTTTGCACAAAACTCCCCATATACGTATGTACATGTAGGCGTGTA
>PRKT01002183.1:13342-31569 GCA_003671525.1 Saccostrea glomerata | reverse complement strand
CTGCCCGGAAGTCACAAAACGAAAGTGAAAGTAAACGAGACTTACGGAGCCTATATGAAACTAAAAGTCAATACATGTATAATTGATGACGTAAAAAATTCGAATTCCTCATTGATAAAACTTGTTTTGATATAAAAAATTGTATTTTCAGTGAAAAATTATTCAGACAGTGTTCGTTATTTTAATATTAACATTTAATTTTGCATCAGAGGCACTTCCAAATTAAAACATTCTGAGTGGAATTTAAGCCTATTTTCTTGGACCGCCATTTTGTAGATTAATCAGGCCTATGAATTTTCGTTATTTTTTTTTTTTAAACAGAAATCTTGGAAATTCGAAACTAACGTATTTCTTAGCTCTACCGTACATTTTTGAAAAGGCGCAAACTTGAAAACGATGTTGGAAGTGGGAATTTGGAGAGTGGAAGGATCGGTATTTGTGATCTATAATATGCATAGTCACTGATCTTTGTCAACTTTTTAAGAAAATAACAGAATATGAAGAAGGAAGACTATATATAGGATTGATCTACTTCATAACTGGTGAGTGACAAAAATGGAGGCAATCACTGAGTCTGAGAAATCTGTCTGTAAATGTTACTGTCTATTTGTAAAATAAATTAATATGTCTTTTTTTTTTAAATGAAAGTTTTGTCTAACTTTGCTTTGAGTTTGGATCCAACCATATAACATACATTAATTATAGACTGAGACTCGAAAAATTCATAGGCCTGATTGATCTACAAAATGGCGGTCCAAGAAAATAGGCTTAAATTCCACTCAGAATGTTTTAATTTGGAAGTGCCTCTGATGCAAAATTAAATGAAACTAAAATGCAAGAAAATACAAAAAAGTCTTATGTTTTACAATCATGGGTAATTTCAGAAAATCTTTATTTTTGATGGAAAAAGAGAAGCAGCTCACAAATGTTGATGAGCAGAAGACAAGAAACTCTGGCTGCAAAAAAAATATGAGCTCTTGAAAAAGAAAGAAAAAAAGAATTGAAAATGTGAATGATATTCAATCAAAGGATCCAAATGATAAAATTCTGGAAATTCCACATGGAGAGACAATAAGGACTTTTCAATTGACTATCTCTACTCGAACTGCTTGAAAGCACTTAAAACTGTTATTACCCTGGTGCTGAACAAACTTTTCTCCTAGACTGGAATTAATATCTGTTCAATTTCTAGCATTAAAACACACTTTGAAACATGCTGAGGAAGGACCCCTCTCTCCTCTTGACCAAGTAAGGTTAAACATTCTGCAAAGAGTTGCGTTTGAATTGAATTTTTTTTTATACTTTTACCAGGAATGAACTTCATTACTCATTTACTATGGTTTAATATGTCAGAACTGTCTATTTTAAGTCTTTTAACAAAGATTTTGTTGCTATGGTTGGAAAACAAACTACATTTCTGTGAAATCTTTCAAGATGCTGTATGATAAAACATCAACTGTTACTTTTTTAGCATGACTTCATGCATTTTCATGAATAAACATGAGTAATAATATTGCATTTTTTGTTTACAAATAAGCAAGATTATTCATGAATGCTAATGGTTCATGAATTTTATTCATTCATGAACATTCCTGAAAAAATTCATCAAATTATTTATGAACAGTTCATGAAGATCCAATGAGCTTATTATTGGACATTCTCGAAATGATGAATCTTCATGAATATGACTCTTCATGAATTATTCATGAAAAAAAATATTCATGAATATTCATCAATTTTCTTTCATGAATAAAAATTCATGATTTGAAAATGTCCAATAATAAGTTCATAGGATCTTCATGAACATTTCATGAACATTTAATGAATAAAATTCATGAAAAATTCAAGGAAATTCATGAATTATTCATGATCGTCTCGCAGGGGATACCCCGACCACTTTCTCCTTACTCTCCTTCACTTGAAAGGCTTTATCTTCTGTAAGCTTCTCCCTGCTCAAATGGCAAAGACTAGTATTATCTTTCCAAAAACATGTAGCTATTTGTAGGTACATGAATTATGAAGAAATCAATTATCTTACTCATTACCTGATTACTGTTCCATTAAATTTTTACAGACTGAAATATTTAATATGAAAGTATTTAATAAAATTCAAATGATGGATCTCACTGTATATAATTTTTTTACACATCTTGCACTCAGTAAAGTCTCTCGATTTTCTCCAAATTACGATGAAAAGTTCAGCCAAAATAATCACGAACTGAGTCTGTCATTGTCACAGTCTATATGGTACATGTGATTCGAAGACTGACAAGAAAAATCAACAAACTAGACTTTTTCATTAGTTTCAATCATAAAACATCTAATTTTTACTTATATTTATGATCCCAGACTGTTTAATTCACTCCTTTTCTTTTAATAAAACACAAACACCATCTACTAAGGCATCAAATCACATTTTCTGTCACTACGGGATGCACAATTGAGTCGATAAATGTAGAATCAAACCGGAACGGAGATACGGAATTCCGATTGTTTGTTTTTTTTCAAAGACGATTTTCTCCAAAACCTACGCGCGTGGGTGACGTTAAACATAGTTTTAATTTTAAACAGCCTAAATCAAAATTGATCTTTCGTTAGAATAAACTGCATCTCACCACAGTTATAATGCCTTCAAAACACTCGTAATGTAGCAAAGAATTGTTGAATGAGAGTCGCTTTGAAAAGATTTTGAATAATTATAAAAGGGTTTGCATTGGAAATAACTTCCAAATTAAATAAAAATGACCTTTTCTTTGCTTGTCTATCCATATGTAGAAAATATATTTAATTTGAAAGCAATTGCATGTGTTCTGGTGCAAGTGTTATGACAAAGGTAAAAGTGCTTGATATTAAAATTCTGAGGTTATGCATGCCTTAAACCTAAAAAAATCCACACAAAGAAAAAAAATCAATTATTTTTCAACGTCTTTTTCTCACTTCATATTTACCATGTTAAGGTAAAATTTCCACCCTCCTATGATGTCATAGGTTTTGCCAAAACTGTAATTAGTTTAAATTCATACCTAATAGAAAATATCTTCTGGAAGAATGCTTTACAATAAGTTAATGATAAATATTGTTAAGTAAATGAATTTTAAAAATGACTATTTTCTTTATTTAATCAATTAATATTCAATCTTTAAAAAATGTTGACAAGGGCAATAACTCCTTCTAAGGTCTCTTCATTCAGGCATTTGCTTTATTGTACTTCTAACGTAAAATAGTTTTCCTGATATTCACAATTCAAAAGTATCTTATAAGTAGGAAGAAATAGGAACATTCAGCATCAGAATTATGCATTTTAACCAGTTCTTACATATTTTTCATAATACTGTTTACAAAATAAGTGCGATTTTTTTATGTTGTCATATACTTCTGTTTATTTATGCTTCGCATCTTAAATAATATAGTGATCTATACATTTTTTGCAATAATTGGAAAATTTAAAGTATATTAAATAAAAATAAATGCAGTTTTTGTACTTGGAACCATTAAAATTGTGAGGGTGGAAAAACCTCGGAACACGTATGCATCGAGTCAGAGTTATCTCCCGTTGTTTAATTCTTTGCTATATATTGTCAATAAACAGAACGCATTCTGTCGTTAAACACGTAGGATAAATTTGTCATTTTAAAGATAGAACATTCTATTTAGTTTGTCACTATAAGTTAAGCTACCCAGCAAGTTTTAAATCAATTTCTAACGTGACAATTTTGTTAAGATGATTAATTTAGTGCAGCACGAACCCGATTTTAACCATTTTATGAATAATAAAACATGCCATAAATCCATCAAAAATCAGTGAAGCGAAACGGCGTTGAAACTTGATCTGCAACACATCAAGATACACTCACATACTCAATGTCAGCTCAAAATCTGTAAGAATTTAGAAAAAAAAGTGCGGAAAAAACAAGTAGGACAGACAGCTAGACAGACCGTCTAGACGGACATAGTAAGAGGAAACCTGAAGTATCCTCCGATTTCACCGGTAGTTATGGGACTAAAAAGGAATAGAGCAAACACCGACCTCAAAACATTGGAGATGGGATCAGGTGCCTTGTACCATATAGGACTGGCGGTAAATTTACTTTGATGTTGCTGTGGTGTATCTGCCAAAAGAATCACGGTTTTGGAGCCACGCCAACAATTTGGAATCAAGCCATATTACTGTGACAAGAACTTGACTGATGAATAAATGATGCTAATTTCAAAAACTTGGCAATGACTGATAAATGAGTTAAGTCAACATTTTAAATTCAAGAATACTTAAACATTAATTTGTCGACATTCACTCCGTAATTTTACTAAGCGTATCCTGTTATTTGTTCTATCTAAAAGTGTCTTCATTCGTATTCTTGTCTCCAAATAGTTATTTCACATTAAAAGGTCCCCGTTTTTTTTTTACTTGCAGTACCATTCAAACTTTCATTAAAATGTCAGATATACCCAATAATGATCAATCATTCCGATTTTTTTTTGATCGACGATACCGCAGGCGCTGATCCAAAATACGATTCTTTCAGATGGAGAAAGGCAAATATACAGACTCCGTACGATGGCAACAGGTGAAGTGGGCGGTGCTAACTGTCAACCATGCAGCTTTTCTCTCATTGGTCCAAGAAATATCTATGGTGTAACTATAACATGGAGCATCGTCCCTTGCCGACTGGTCAGACCCGCCGTGTGCTTCTTGTCATGATCGGGAAATAACGGGAGAATCCGTCGTCAATTCAGTGTAAAAATAATGGGCTAACAATAAGTATGAAAAACGTCAGTCAGCATTTGACTCAATGATAAATTGTATTTGCTGACAAGAGCATTGTATCGACCATAGAACTTACGAAATGATGACTTTAAACGACACTGCTGATATTCTTGTTTCATCAACTTGTTTGTCAATCATTAACCTCATTTTAGAAATTGTTCATACGTAGAGCAGGCTCTTGCATCTCGAATCAACTAAAATATGTAAACTCCGTATGCAGGTGATGAAGGTTTATTACTTCCTTGTGACAATACATTTATTTGTTTCCTACCAAATTTGAACTCTTGGCCTTGGAGTTGAACTTATTTTTGCAAATAAATTATCACACTTTAACCTTCGTCCTAACTTTTCTATATCATGATCGTATTTGATTTTTTACACAATGAATTGTTTATTATACCGAAACAAGTATATTGATTTTTTTTCAACGTGCGTATTTTTCATGGCAAAATTCCACACCCCACCCACTCAAAAGTTATGGACAAAGTTAAAGTTTTTGCTAACAAACAGACAGGCAGACGGACGGACAGGGCAAAGACTACTAATATACACCGAATCTTCGATTACGGGGACATACATATAGGCCCTAATAATTATCTTAACATTTGCATAATATCGTCCATCGAAAACGGTTCTAATATTTAAAGAGAGATATGCTCTCTAGACTTGCAAATATCCGATCATCAGGTCTAATGACGCGACCTCTAAATATAGAATGTACGATCATCATTTGATGATGTCAATATACGACGTCATTCAATGACATATTCTGGTTATTTACAAAAATAAAAAAAGGAAACAAGCCAAACAAAAAAGAAATTCAGATGGATGCAACTTTATATTGAGAGGTATGTATTCTCTTGATGCATGAAGAACTGTTTAAGCCCTCAAATTTTAAACCAATGGTATGTAGTCGGGGTCCTCTGCTAATCGTAGCGGTGAAAATCAGGTAATCTGTCAAAAGAGCTTCATATAATCATTATGTTTGCGTCTATAGAACAATCAATGAATTAGGCTACCTTTTAATGATGATGTAATCGTAGTGTTAACATATTTTGACATGAAAAAGACACAAATCTAACGTAACCCTCTGGCTGTTGCATAAATAATAATTATCTTTGACAGACGCAATAAATCAAAAACAATTTTTTTAATGGGTTTTTATTTATTTGGCGCTTTTGGGCACGGCTGAATAATATATCAACATATTATTTCCGGTCTCCAAAGCAACGGGTAGGCCCAGCAACAACAACAACATTTCAGTTCAACAACAACAACATTTCAGTTCAACAACAACATTTCATCAACATATCAGGTGACCTTGACCCTGGGAGATGCAGAGGTCAAGGTCAACAACATTTCAGTACATCAACATATCGGGTGACCTTGACCCCTGGAGATGCAGAGGTCAAGGTCAAATAATAAAAACTTGCAATGCAAGAATAATATTCACACATCCATGACTCTGGGAGGTGCAGAAGTCCAGAAAGAAAATAACATATTTAGAATAATAATCACACATCCATGACTCTGGGAGGTGCAGAAGTCAAGGAAGAAAATAAAAATAAAATAGTTTTGTTTACACTGTCACAATATTTACATGGTATTCAACTTTGACCCTGTGTGGTGCAGCGGTCCAATAATGATCCCATATTACATCATAGTTCAAGTGATGTATGCCGCTCAGTTCGCAGTCCATCTTCAGAAGTGACAGCCGTGCCGAATATGTAGGTACAGGTGACCAGTTGCTATGTAAAACTCAGTTTGCAGTCCATCTTCAGCAGTGAGAGTCGTTCCGAATATGTAGGTACATACGACCACTTGCTTTGTAAAACTCAGTTCGCAGTCCATCTTCAGGAGTAACAGCCATGCCAAATACGTAGGTATAAATGGCCACTCGCTATGTAAAACTCAGAAATGTCAGTTCGCATTCCATCTTCAGAAGTGACAGACATGCCGAATATGTAGGTACAGATGACCATTTGCTTTGTAAAATTTTCCACTGAAAAGAAAAAACACAGAAACCAGCAGTATCTATTCAACAATGTACAATTGGGGGACTAGGGTAGGGAGGGATTTCTTAAATCTACACTTAGCCATTGTTTTCTCAAATTTGATTAACACCAACCTTGCAACTAGCGTGTAACCGACAAAGAGAGAGTTTGCAGCACGAGCACCTTTCTTTATATAATTGAAAGTTAGATAACTCGTGCCGAAACAAGGAGAGATAACTGCGCCAAAAAATATTGCGCTGCCAAGATAAAAGCATCTTATTCGCATATGGGCGAGATAGATGCTATATTATCTTGGACAGACGCAATAAATCAAAAAAATTTTTTTTTAAATGGGTTTTTATTTATTTGGCGCTTTTGGGCACGGCTGAATAATATAACAACATATTATTTCCGACCTCCAAAGCAACGGGTAGGCCCACAACAACAACAACATTTCAGTTCAACAACAACATTTCAGTTCAACAACAACATTTTATCAACATATCAGGTGGCCTTGACTCTGGGAGATGCAGAGGCCAAGGTCAACAACATTTCAGTACATCAACATATCGGGTGACCTTGGCCCCTGGAGATGCAGAGGTCAAGGTCAAATAATAAAAACTTGCAATGCAAGAATAATATTCACACATCCATGACTCTGGGAGGTGCAGAAGTCCAGGAAGAAAATAAAATATTTAGAATAATCACACATCCATGACTCTGGGAGGTGCAGCATTCAAGGAAGAAAATAAAAATAAAATAGTTTTGTTTACACTGTCACAATATTTACATGATATGGTATTCAACTTTGACCCTGTGTGGTGCAGCGGTCCAATAATGAACCCATATTACATCATAGTTCAAGTGATGTATGCCGCTCAGTTCGCCACAAGACCCCAGTCGTATATGCTTGAACAAAGCATCTACGAATGGGGGCGCCGCCACTTTACTTATGGAGGTCATGAGCGGCCTGAAACAGCCGTGACCCTTCCCCTCCAGTTATCAGTCATTACTGTGATGGATAAAACTTGCATCTATGCCTAATAATTGGTTTTATGTCCCCTGATTTGTTTTTCCTTAACTTGGATAAATGTACCCCATCCCTTTTAAATGATTTTGGCATGGTTTTTTAGATGTCAGGATAGTGGATTACAGAATCCCCAACTTCACAAACTTTGTTAAAGAAAAATGCATTAAACCCCTTTCTAGAATTCTCCATGGCCAGATTATATTAAGAATAATTCCAATTAATACGAGCAGAATATGAGACCATATTAAGTGCACAATAGGAAATTGGATCTCCTTAATAAATTTCGAGAATTTAAACCTGACATTCTTTGATTTTCTCACTGTTGTTTTCCCACTATGGATAACTTGAGATGAAATCCCCAATTCTGAACTTGCCCCAATACGAAAGAAGTGGGATTTGTAGTCCCAAGACTCGAGGTTTAAGACCTAATGTTTGGCTAAGTTCGAAGTAAAATGATACTTAGTGAAAGGAGCTCCGGAAAAAATTACAAAATAATTGACCCTCTGGGTAGGTCTAATTTCTAAAAACCTTTGAAGATTAGTGCAGGGGCAAGTTTAATCCTCTGTGCAATGTATCTGCAGAATTGTTACCCTTCCATATTGGTCGGTCTTTGAATTAATGACGTAGAGTTAGGGTCGTCAACTTGAGTTTCTGTATTGGCAACGACTCTTTCTGAGGATTGTCGGAGATTTTTTTTTTTCTAAGAAAGTTATAGTATACAATAGAAAATGCAGCTGAAACAACTAATGATACATCATATGAATTAGTACATACGAAGGGTAAAATTTTAAGAAATTGCTTTAATATGGACTTTTTAATGGGCAACCTACTGTCAATGGTGTGAGCTGTGCTTTTTTAACCCCTATAACAACTTTTAACTATGAACTCTTCTGTAAGGTCTCTGTGACCTTGAAGTTTGCAATTATAAGAAACAGAAGCTAAGTTAGAACGAACTGTCGAAAACACCAGGCCTTTAATTGACTAGTGTGCAACAAATGTAACTATCAAATAACAAGGGGGGGGGGGGCAAATAGTATTTAATTCTTGCTGCAAGCAGCAGCTGAAGTATGCTCTTATGCCTAATTAATAAGCCTTGCTAGTGTTTTCAGAAAATGCTGCCCCTAACAACTTGTTCAATTTATGCTAGGTATGAGGTTCTGGAATTCGATTGGTACTGGCTGTGGTGATGTACATATGGAGCAGCCTGCAAGAAACGGTGCCACTGCTGACGAGAAATTGATTCGGCAATACTGTTATAATTAGTACGGGAATGAATAGCGCGAAAAATTATATTGTTTAAAAGCAGTCTAACACAAACGAATTAATTTCATAAATCTACTGGATTTTGAGGACTGTATTTTCAAAACCGTAACCAATGCCTCATTATCAATATGAAACCGTATTCTCCTATTTGCAAGTTGATTACCACATAAACTGACAGCCAAAACTACTGGGATAAGATTTAGTGTTGTAATGTCATGCAATATATCTGAATTACTGTAGTCACCCATTCACGTGGCTAAGGGAAATAGCACCATTGCCCTCAAAAGTATGCTCCACAACCCAGATGTGCAGAAACGGCCCTATATGTATACAGAGCTAAAATTTAATTTGACGACCAATCACTTTCTTGGAAATAAATTTAACCATTAAATTGTTCTAGGAAACTTAAACATATATCTTGCTTCATTTCATTGTTTAATTAACATAGTATGATGGTGAGGCTTAGTTAACACCGGGTTGAATCGTACAATCTCCTAACAAACTTGTAAGAGAAATTGAGCTTCCGTAGCAATGACTATAACTGCCGTAGAATTAATAATTAATCTTCCTACAGTATGGACGTCAATTTGATGTATTTTTCAACAGGTGTTCTGATCAGCATTTGCATTGTTTCATTTTCTTAACCTACAAGACAGGGAGTGGGATAAACCGTTTGGCATCAGTTAAGGGGGAACCCCCAGTTGAATACAAACCCCTTGCGATGTTTGCATTAATTTAAGAATGACTCCCTTCTTTATCTGTAAATATGAAATCATCTATGTAAATAATGATCTCTTTTTTTTATTAATCTAGTAGAAGAATATTTGAAATTCTAAAAAGCTTTGTGAGAGAGAGGGAGATGCCTTGAAGACATTTATCAAAGTAATATATATACCCTCAACTTTGAATCCTAAAAGGTCAAAATCCCCAGGGAACGTATGTAGAAACCTAAATGCTGATTTAATATCCACTTTTACTAAATATGCACCTTCACCAACCTTGGCCAACATTTTTATTACTATCAAAGGATGTATAATAACTGTGAACTTACTATGGTTTATATAGTGATTTTCACTGCTGTCTGTAGGATATGAAAGGTGCGTTATCAATCGCCACCCAGACTTATCCCTCTTTGGTACCACTCCCACTGGAGATACTCTGAGATTACCGGTTTTTGTTAGGAGTTTGGTGGAGCTTGATGTCTTGACTTGTATATGGATTTCTATATTGTAAACTTATTGTGGTTGCATGGGCTTGGTTCGAAAGGAGTAGGTGCGTTCGAACGAGCTACTGGTATTTTATTCATACCTGGGCTCTTTGAAAATTGCATTGTATGACTGTGTACATGCCAACACCACTTGTACAAGTGCGCATGTACTGACACAGATTTGACTGCAGGACCCCTAAAAATTGAAATCAACGCACATTTTTGTTTATTTGAGAGCATTGAGTCTGGAGAAATTCCAGCTGATAACTAGGATTCAAATATAACAACCACAGTTCTAAGTCAACTAAGGCCCAAGAAATAAGGGGATCTATAGATTTCCGAAGACGATACTGCGTGACATATTCAATCCCCATGCGAACTGTATGGACAAACTTAGGATATCTATTGCTTTATCTGGATGGGCAGATATGTAAACAGATGCAAACATGAGCATGACATCCGTCCATTTTTCAATTGGAAATAGTTTTTTGAGATATTTTCCTTTGTTACAATTTCTCCTGTGCACTTAGGGTTAGTTTTTTTTTGAAGCAGAGACTAATTCTACAAGCTGTAAACCTGTAGACACCAGTTTGAAAGTTGGTGTTATCATCAGTAATATAAAGTAACATTTTACTGTTTGTAACGAAATAGTTATACATGTTATATGCTTACCTGTATTGTTCTTTTTAATTCATGCATATTTTTTTTATTTATTTATATTTATATTTTTTAAATATATAGCCATCAGTTACAAAGAAATGAAGCTGAAAAGAGTCAATTAGTCATAGATTGGTATGAAATAGAGTTATGAAATTATTATCGATGAGGCCTACGTACATGATATTATTCGATTAGGCCTACTTAAAATTTTTTCACTTCGGACAAAGATGGCGGCTAGCACATGGTGATGCAAATTGAAATGGATCTGACCTTATCCAAATTAAAACCTTTGTTATCGAATAGATAAGTAAACAATACGAATTCATAAAATTAGTAATAGCAATTAAAACTTTTTAAGGCAAGAATCTATTTCTTAAATCTACACTTAGCCATTGTTTTCTCAGATTTGATTAACACCAACCTTGCAACTAGCGTGTAACCGGCAAAGAGAGAGTTTGCAGCACGAGCACCTTTCTTTATATAATTGAAAGTTAGATAACTCGTGCCGAAACAAGGAGAGATAACTGCGCCAAAAAATATTGCGCTGCCAAGATAAAAGCATCTTATTCGCATATGGGCGAGATAGATGCTATAATATATTTGGGATACTGCTTGTTTTTCTCTGATGTACATATTTTATAGATGTTCCCCACTGAGCCCTCTTATCCTGCTCTGTATCACAGCTAGGCTGATTTATTGACATTTGGCGGGAGGTCCCTCCATGTGTCTATGGAAGTTGGTCAATTCCGTCTGAAACCTAAACAGGGGTAGTGGGGGCAACCATGTGATTATTTTTCTGTCGTAATTTATAATATAAATAAAATTATTCCCCACAAAATTTATGAAATCTTTTTTTTTAAATTAGTAAAGTGCTATCAAATTTAAAAACGTTAATTATTATTCACAAAAAGTAAACTGATAGTTGTTTTTCTTTATTAATTAACAACTTGTTAAAAATGGTACAGTCCACTGAAATATGACCCCCTTTAGTATAGATAAATAAATGTAGATATATTATATAAGATACAATCAGGACTAATTTAAAGAATAATCATCATTAACTAAGCTTCATCATTACTGAGAAACTATATCATGGCTGAAAACAAACGAAAGCGTCCTCCAACTTTAAAGATAGAAATATCAGCTAAAGAAGACAAGAAAATTAATATTATGCAAAGTCTTCAGGAAGTAAGGGAAATGTTAGTCAAACAACTGGGTAGACCTGTTAACAATGCCGACATCATTGAAAATTTGCTGTCTACATGGAAGAAGTCATTAGCTGAAGACGATCATCCAAAAACACCTGGAACTTATATTAATGTTAAGAGGAGTCAGGTGAACCAGGACTTCTTTGTGGCATCGTTGCCTTCTGTGAAAAACTCATGGATGTAGCTGCTGTACATGGGAAACATTGTGAAGGAAAATTGGAGGTAAAAAAGCCAACAAAACGGGGACATGTCACCTCTTTGAAACTGTGTTGTTCGAGAACTTATCGTCCTAAACACAGGTATATTTGGGCATCTTCACCCTACCTTCCGAACGGAAAATATCTATCAATGAAAGAATTAATCATGCTTTCTTGTGTAGTGGTATGCTGCCGTCCTGTTATTCTAGATTTTGCAGAGAAGCAGGAATCCGTGTTCTTTCCGTAGAAAAACGGATTTCTTTTTTTAAAATGTACAAGACATTTGTCCAGCAAGAGTACGAAGACTCTATTCACACCGCTTTACTAGAGGAAATGGGGTTTTATAACAATTTAGATGGAATTGATATCATAACAGACGCACGGCATGGGTGGCGGAAAGATGCCAGGGACACCAGTGTGGTGGCAATAGGAGAAAAAACGCACAAAGTTCTCAACTGTGTGCACATTGCAACCACTGATGATCCAGTTACCCAGAGACATGAAAAAATTGGAACTGAAAAAATTTACGATGATCTTGACAGCAAACAAGTTTCTGTCAACGTCCATACACATGACAGAAATATGTCAATTAACAAACTAGTCAGGGAACGTGAAAATGGATTTACCTGCAACCAAAACGACATTTAGCATGGCATAAAAAATATTAAGAAGGCCATGTCCGCCATTTCAAGTGGACCACGGTATAGAGAAGGTAAAACGTGGTCCGAGAAGCTTTACGATAAACCGGAGGCCGTTTCCACACATTTCTATTGGGCCATCAAACACTGTGGTGGAGACTGAGGTACGCTTAGAGAGATGTTAGACAATATCATAGATCACTATAAAAAGAACCATGAAAGATGTCACTCTTCCTCGAGATGTAAAGTGCACCCAAACTACGAATCTTCCCGAGTGGTGATTCAAAACCCTGTTGCAGAAAAACTATTAAAAGGTGTGATCATTAATTCAGTGATCTATAAAAATCCTGATGATTTTCGATTCGGACGGGATACTTATGTTGTTGAGAGTTTCAATAACACTTTAAATATATATGAGGATAAAAGAATTACTTTCGGTAGTGAACAGTACAAAGTGCGAGCATTCCTTGGAACGTGTCACTCGAATGAAAATGTGGGTAGAGACATTACTTCTATCACCTACACACGTTATCCCAAAACCCCACGAAAGCAACTTGGAAAAAAGAACTATAAAAACAAAAATTTCAGTTCAGGAAAAACATTTGGGGGCGTTACATACGACATGTCTTTTCTAAACGTAGAAATAATTAAAATATCTATGTATTTGCACAATCTTTGTTGTCTTATTTTTAGCACGTGTAAGTGGCAAGCTGCTATCTATTAATAGCATTACTCTGTCTTATCAGTTGGGAGGTGTGACCAGCTCCCTAATATGCTTAATTGCTGTCCATATGGATATTTATCTAGGTCAGATCCGGTGTAAAGACGAATAATGACCCCTATCGAATAATGACCGGGGGTCATTTTTCCCTGTCGAAAAATGACCCCCAGTCAATATTCTACGGTAAAAATTGATCCCCGGTCATTATTCGACGTCGAAAAATGACCCTTTTGCCCGTAGAAGTGTCACAACCCTAAAAATTTGCAGAACCCACGTGAAGAAAAATGACCCCCGTAGAACAATGACTCCCTGTGGATTAAAGCTGAAATTCGTAGGGTGCAAAAAAATGAGATGTTGATCTCATTAGATTATACAAGTATAGCTATATTTTAAGGTCAATGCGATGATTCAGAATCTAAAGGAGTAAAATATTTATCGAGCCTAAAGAGCTAGGTAAACATTTTTTTCAATGGTGGAAATCATCGTACTGACAGAAAATCAGCTATATTATATATTTATTTATTATATCCATCTCTTATCTGCAATTCCTCTTATGTATAACCAGAGGTACGGTGAGCAATGAGCTCATCAAATAATACCCCCCGCCTCCCATTTGAATTTTATGGCAGTATCCATGTTTTGCTCTGGAAAATTCAAAATATATGTCAGATCAAAAGGTAAAATAGGAGGTGCACAATGGCAATATGTTGATTGATTGTATACTGTTTAACGTCCCTCTCCAGAATATTTCACTGATATGGAGACGTCACCATTGCCGATGAAGGGCTGCAAATTTAGGCCTATGCTCGGCACTTACGGCCTTTGAGCAGGGAGGGATCTTTATCGTGTAACACCTGCTGTGACACGGGGCCTCGGTTTATACGGTCTCATCCGAAGGACCGCCCCATTTAGTCGCCTTTTACGACAAGCAAGGGGGTACTGAGGACCTATTCTAACCCGGATCCCCACGGGGCAATGGCAATATGTTATGAAGATTCTGTGAAAGTTTCATTATATTTTCTTCAGTGGTATGAGAGGAATTGCGGATAAGAGATGGGTACCCCAAAGCGTAACAGACGGACGGACGGACATACTGATTACTATATACCCTCCCACTTGTACCCCAAAGCGTAACAGACGGACGGACGGACATACTGATTACTATATACCCTCCCACTTGTACCCCAAAGCGTAACAGACGAACGGACGGACATACTGATTACTATATACCCTCCCACTTTTCAAGCGAGTGGTATAAAAAGATGTGTTTGTGAAACAGTTATGCTTCTGTATGGCAACATAGCGAAAATTAAACTTTTCTTAAATGAAATTTAAATGTATTGGTACCCAAAGTAGGGTCTTCTCACAAGAAATACAATTGCAAAATAGGAAAGCCCTGGACCACTTTTTCAAAAGTAATGGCTAAGGATAAGCTTTTGAAGGGTAGGTCAAACTCAAAGGTTAAAGGGTCAAAGTTGATGGTTTTTTAAGAAAGGTTTATGTAACAAGGATTACATATGTGAAGTATGAAAACCCTAGCCCTTACCATTCAAACGTTTTTTTTCATGAGTACGAAAATCTACAAGGTCAAGGACAAAAGGTAAATTTTTTAAGTATCCAATGAAAGTCATGCCAAAAAAAAAACGTATGTGAAGTATGAGAGTACTAGTATTTACCGTTTAAAAGTTGTAGTCAAAGTAAAAGTTTGGCATTTTTTTGTAAAATGAAACAAACTCCAAGGTAAAGGTCAAAAGGTTAAATTTGGTGGTACCAAAAGTAAGGTATTGTCATAAGGAAAACACATATTAAATATGAAAGTCATAGCTCCAATAAATAAAAGTTATGGTCAAGGTTACAGACCGCCAGATAGACAGACAGACATACAGACGGACACGATAAAACTATATACCACCGAATCTTCGATTATGGGGACATAAAAAGAAATGGTCTTCAATTAACTTTTTATATTATGATACTGTATAAAGAAGACGTTACAAATATGAAAATGTTTGTTCTTATTTTCATATTAAATTCTGTGAAAAATATACTCAGAAATGAGTAAAAGGGTGAAGTAAAACAAGAATTAAGAAATGTAATGGATACTGCGTGCTAAATCAAAAGGTTATGTCTACATATATTTTACACGTCAAGCTCATAGCTTTACAGAGCATATTTTTAGGTGTTATACCCACTCCACCCCCTTACTTATTTAGGAGGAAGTCGAGTATCAACAAAAGCAACAACAACAAAAAAACTACCCTACCTTTATTTTTCTGTAAGGAGGGACTAAAAATAAGCTTAAAATAATCTACTATTCTACTATTTTTCAACTGTTACTTTGCCACAATATTTTCAAGTATACCCCCACCAACATTTAAAGTATGCTTTAATCATGGCGAAGTAAATTACATGTATGATATGATAGTACTTGTGTGAAGGCTTATCTTCATTTCAATATTTTATCTAGAGCCTCTTTCAGTATTATTGAAAGGTATAGAGTTTTATTTATATTTTTGCTTTTCATTTATTATTTTTTTGTTTTGATTTAACGTAATGTTCTTTTTTCGGTGGGGGGATAAAAATTTTCTCCTCTCTCATTGTAAAATAGGATTTGCCAAACTTATACAAGGTAAAAGTTGAAATGAAGGTAAAATTAATTTTTTCTATTAAAGAATAGTAGTATTTAAACTTGATTGTTACATGGTTTGATTTCTAAAAACAAGTGAAATATCATTCTTTAGGCAATCATGATAAGGAGGAATAGTAAAAAGAATTTTTATTTACCTGACAATTAAAGAATCTCTTTTCAAACACAATTTTAGCATTGAAAGACTACGTGAATCTTTTAATTATTTTATTCGACTTTTTGTATTTTTCTGGTTACAGAAAATGTAAAAATTAGTTCCGCTGTAAAAGCGTGTATTTTGTGAGAAAAAATATTAAAAACTGTATTTCTTAATATTTTTCTCATTAACCTGTTATAAATTTTGTATCACTTTAGAGGGGTCATTTTTCAATGGTGGTCAATTTTTGATAGGACTAACATATGAAATAATGACCCCTAGGACTCTTTTTCTACAAAAAATGATTTTTTTTCTACGGGTAGGGGTCATTTTTTGTCGTTGAAAAATGATCCCTGGTCATTATTTGATGGGGGTCATTATTCGTCTTTACAAGGGCAGTATTTGAGTGACAGAGACTCTTTATCGGATAAGGGCAATCTGTGAAGAAACGGGTTAACTGTAAAAATCTAAACAAAAACTTTTAAATGTTGGAACGTCAAGGAAAGACATGGGCACCTCAGAGTTGTATATCCTGTTAAGTGATAATAGAAATTAAAAACTAAACAAAGGAAATTATACAACGAGAGCCATTCTTTAAAAACATATATCTTCAAGTATTAGAAAAAGGATTTAATGAGTAGGTATTGGATTATACTGT
Source organism: Saccostrea glomerata (assembly GCA_003671525.1). Lineage (NCBI taxonomy): Eukaryota > Metazoa > Mollusca > Bivalvia > Ostreida > Ostreidae > Saccostrea > Saccostrea glomerata. Next base: position 14,445 of record PRKT01002183.1, on the reverse strand, counting down.
GTTAAATGTAGAGAGATAGTATTTTTTTTCTTAGAAATTCTTGACGCTATGTTTTGACGTTACATTGTCGTTTAGTGTGCTCCGCGGGTACAAAACATGTTGATTTTAAAATGAAGTAAATTGATTTTCTGTTAAATAGAATGAAATGAAACTTCACACATCAACAAATCAAATATTTTTACATATTATATTCTGCTTATTTTAAATTTCTAGTGAGTAATATAACGAAGATTGACATCGTCCATGAACTTTTGGAACAAACCTCGTACATTAAAAATTTCCAAATGTATAACAAAAAGATTGTTGAATTCAATGAAAAGCTACGTATTTGTGAAGAGAAATGAGTATCATTTTAAAAATCTAACCTTTCATGGAAACGTATTATATTGGGATTTTATAGTATTTATCAGTGAAAGCGTGTATTTTGAATAATTTCATCTTATTTTTTTGTTTTACAATCTTAAGATATAAAATGAAGAGTCGATCCAATAACGAAAGAATTTCGGAGGATAATTTGAAATCTTCTTTTAGAAATGAGATCGTTCTGCAAAATTAAGCAAATTGATTGTGAAAAACTCATGTAAATTATTGTGTAGATAATCACTTTTCCAAAAGTGAGGAACTTTTGAGGAAACCAGTCTTCGTGTGTGGAAGTTATAGGTCGTCATTATGGACAGCTAGTGCTGAATTATTTAGGCACCTTTGCTACCCGGATTCAATTTATGCATATTTTTGCATTATATTATACATTGTATGTAATCTAAATAAATTATTACGTACTTTTAGAAACTTGTGTTGAACTAAAAAAAATTGAGAATATAAAAACTGCTGTAAAAGAAATTGTTAAATAAGTATGATACACATGATATATTTTTCTTCTGTATAGATGCAATATAATTACTCTGATTTGATCAATTAAATATTAATTTTAATGTATGTTATGATTTAAGTCTAATTGCAATATGTAGTATATTGCATATGCTATTAATAAAAGAAAATACGGTAACTTGTTTTAAATATTGTCTATTTAACTTCAGGTATTGTACGGTACAGTGAACTTTGGTCTGTTATGCAGTTGTCTATGCGAACCCCCCCCCCCCCTT